>CBVK0100527929.1:0-11744 GCA_900067695.1 Picea abies | reverse complement strand
GACATCTCTTTGGCGGATCGTCGAGTTCGCGGGTTCAAGAAATTTAAAATTTCTAGTTGTTGTTTACTGTGCCTGCTACCTTCAGATTTCTTTCCAAGTATATGCAATATGTATACAAGTTCTCCAGCAACATACAGAAAAGATCTTTCCAGGAAATTGAATATCTATTGTAGATTTGAATATATGGGACCTTCTTTTCCCTCTTCTATACTTGACAAAATTGATGTTTATTTTTCCCATGTACTCTCTCTTTCTTGTTACTTAGTCGTTTTTCCAAAAATGTGACTCTGACCAACGACTAGCCATTCGATGCCTAGGCACTTTTCAAATTGTGAATTCTCGGGTAGGTAGGCTCTATATTGCACTTCCATTGTTTTGTGGCCTGCAAACAACACCCGTACCTCCATGATATACAAATTTGTTTCCACACTCCCACATCATACCCTCTTCCGTGATACACAATTTTCAATCGAAAGTTCTCAGAACTGCAATTTGACCTTCGGGTCCTCAGGTCTCCTGGGGAGATATTGTCACCCTGTTTCGAAGCCCCTGCGTCCGCTTTCCATATTTCACCATTTCTTGGAATCTCTTTTGCGCCTCCAATTCCATACTTACCCGAATATTTTCGCTTGTGGATTCCTGGACATGCAGACTGCACTTCCAGTGTTCCTTGACCTGCAAACAGTCCCCCCTGCTTCCAAGATATACACATTGACTTCCAGACTCCTACAACAACCCTCTTTTGTGTTACACAGTATGCATTCAAAAGTTCAGATCAATACAATTTGACCGTTGGGCCCTCATGTCTCCTCTGGAACCCTTGTCAAGCTATTTTGATGCTCGTCTAACCGCTTTCCATGGCCATTTCTTGCAATCTCTTTCGCGGATCGTCGGGTTGGCGGGTTCAGAAAATTTCCAATTCCTAGTTGTTGTTTTCTATATTTTCCACCTTCGCACTTCTTTCCAAGTATATGCAATAAGTATATAAATTCTCTAGAAACATGCAGAAAAGATCTTGCTAGGAAATGGAATATCTATTATAGATGTGAATGTATTATCCCTTCTTTTTTGTCTTCTATACTTGACCAAATTCCCATTTCTCTTTTCCCTGTACTTTATCTTTCTCGTCACTTAGTCATTTTTCCGAAAATGTCTAGCTATGCGGGTTGGCGGACTTGCAAGTTCATGAGTCCTACATCAACCCCTCTTCCGTGTTACACAGTATGCACTCAAAATTTCTGATCAATACAATTTGGCTGTCCGACCCTCATGTCTCCTCGGGAACCCTTGCCAGCCTATCTTGGAGCCCGTCTTTCAAATTCCTACATCAACCCTTCTTCTGTGTTACACAATATGCACTCAAAAGTTATTATCAATGCAATTTGACTGTCGGGGCCAGATGTTTCCTCAGGAACCCTTTTCAGCCTATTTTGAAACCCGTCCGATCTCTTTCCATGACCATTTATTGCAACCTCTTTCCTGGATCATAGACAATTTCCAATTCCTAGTCGTTTTTTTTTGTGCTTACCACCTTCGCACTTCTTTCCAAGTATATGCAATAAGTATATAACTTCTCCAGAAACATGAAAAAAAGATCTTTCCATGAAATGGGATATCTATTACAGATGTGAATATATTAGCCCTTCCTTTCTGTCTTCTATACTTAACCAAATATATGTTTCTCTTTTCCCTAAACTTTATCTTTCTCGTCACTTATTCGTTTTTCCGAAAATGTCTTGCTGTGCGGGTAGGCAGATTTGCGGGTTCACATTTGTACTTATGCTTTTATATCGCGACATCGACCAACCGCTTCCCCATTCCACACCCATCCACTTATCCGACCGCGGATTCTGGGTAGGCAGGCTCTAGATTGCACTTCTATTGTCCCATGACATGCAAACGGTACCCTGACTTCCATGATATACAAATTTACAACCGGACTCACATCATATCGTCTTCTGTATTACAGTCTACCTATCATGCCCTTGTCTGTGGTACACATTTTTCACTGAAAACTTCCGAGACATACAATTTGACCGTCGGGTCTTCACGTCTCCTGTGGAACTATTGTCACCCCATTTTGAAGCTCATCCATCCGCTTTCCATACTTCGTCATTTCTTCGAATTTCTTTGGCAGATCGTGGGGTTGGCAGGTTCAAGAAATATCCAATTCCTAATCGATGTTTCATGTGCCCACCCTTTTGCAATTAGAAATTAGCAATTATATATAAGATCTTATTTCTAAGTATGCAATTAGCAAGTGTTAATGCTAAACTGAGATTTGAGGAGATCTCCCATTAATACGCATAAAACCAAAATTTTTGGATAGTTATATTATCCCTTCCGAGCATTAATTTCAAACATCATGGAATGTCATTTGCGCGTCGTCGAGTTGGTCCGTTCACAAAATATTCAATCCTCGATTCTGAAAACCTCCGACTGACCGTTTCCCTATTCCATACTTAGCCACTTTCCTGGAATTCCGCAAATATACAAACCAACCACTGAACTGCCCCATCATGCTCTCTTCTGTTTTACACGTTTTGCAGTCAAAAATTCCGATACATAAAATTTTACCATCGAACACTCACCTATCCTGAGTATCCCCCATAACCCTATTTTCAATCCCGCCCGACCGCTTTTCAAACCTTGCCATTCATTCCTTTCTCTTCCCCGTCTTCGTGACCTTCTCACTTGTCTATCATAAAAAAATGTTTATATATATATATATATATCTTGTTTCTAAATATGCAATTAGTGACATTTAATTCTAACAGTTCATCGTGCAGGAACCGTATAGATAGTCATTGATGGGTGAAAGGCTCGAGGAGATCTCCTACTAATACACATTAAACCAAGATTTGTGGAGGGTTATATTATTCCTTCCGAGTGTTGATTTCAAAATCATAAAATATCGTTCGCACGTCGTCAGCTTGGCACATTCATGAAACCTCCAATCCTTAATTGCTCTTCATTGTACTCACCATGTTCGCACTTCTAAATATGTAATAAGTAAGCTTTACTGCTAACAATGCATCATGCAACACCCATACAGATTGTCATTAATCAGCGAAAGGCTTGAGGAGCTTTCCCATTCATAAGAATTTAACCAACATCCGTGGAGAGTTATATTATTGCCTCCAACTATTCATTTCAACCATCGTCTGGAGAAAACGGACATTCTCATAAACCTATGGCATCATCTCGACAACAGTTTTGTGGAGATACAATGAACATCTTCGGGCGTGAAGACCATAACTTCCAGTGGTCCAGGGCATATTCTTATTACTCATCCCCTGCCACCCAGAACGAAGTAATTTGGACCTCTAGGATTACTCATGCAGGTTGTGTCCTTGAAGTTTTTGACTATAAGAAACTAGTCTTTCGATGTGTCGATAAATTTATTTCAGACAAAATAATTATTCCACTGCGGGACTGCTCTTTTGTTTCTTTGTCACCTCAGGTCTTCCGCTAGATGTTAAGATTGTCAGAGCCAACATTGACGTTCAAAGGAGAAGATTCCAAGCAATTCCTAACAAAGCATAATAACGGGTTGGACCTCTTGCCCAATTTCTTGGAAGACTCGATGGTAGTTCCTGAAGATTGCAGGTTAGTTCATTTAGAAATCCATTCCGTGAAATTGTTTGGTTGTTACAAGAATAACGAGACAAGAGTCCACAACAACTATTTCTCAGATGGCTCTTTATATTTTGTATTTCACAGTCAAGGAACAAACCATTTTTGATTGGGGAAAGCTAATTTCCCATGAAATCTGTACCGAATTGTCAAGCTTCAGAAAGGAGAAGAAATTTTATATGTCATCCTACTTAGTTTTTGCGATAGCACATTGCTTCCAGATTCCAAAACTGTCTCTGTCCAGAAAGGTCAACTGAGAATTTGATCCAGTAACGTTCTAGTACCAATCCTTGTGGAAGCACAAGGCCTCCCGTTGTTTTTATGAGGTTTTTAATGACTTTATGTCTATTTTCAAATTTTTGTTGTTAGGAGAAGATGTTTCATGCATATCTGAACAAACAACCCATTTTTTGGACAGGAAGGGGACACTTGAACATTTGGATAATTACAATGTGATAAGGATTTTTGGCTCTAGGGAAAAACCTGTTCTCTTTCCATGTCACATTATGGACATAATGTTTGTTACATAAGTAGCAAGGAAATACAACTACTGGTTGCATCTATTCCAAGAGAAGAGAAAAAAATAGTTCATTCCTCTGCCTTGGAAAGTCGGGGACTTCGTGTTGAGGAACATCAACAAAATTGATGAATTCATAGCCCATTCTAGCAACTTGAACCTAAGATATGTTGAAATCCTAAGAGGGTTCGACCCCAATAATTTTTTTTTACAACATTTACAAACACTTGGCTTCAACAATTGTTTTTTCAAAAAACATTGGACCGAAAATAGAGACACTGGTGACAAATCTCCTGCTTCTGATGTCGGTGACCTAGACACACTGCAAAGCACCACTAAATTGTACAAGCAATAGGGTTAAGGCCCCAATGAGAAGAGTGTTCAATCGGAGAATAACACTCCAAAAAGTATGTCATCCCAGAGCATCTCTCCAACGACCCACCACAAAAACAAAGAAACTCAGAGTTCTTCAAATGAAGGAGGAGATAATGACCCTCCCCACCCTAAAATTGATAGTTCTCACAATCTTCCAGTAGACAAGAAGAGAAAAAAAAATGTGGGATAGGTGGAAGAGCCTGAAATTTAGAGTGAGAACATGGAACTTGAGCCTGATCTGGATAGTGTATTCCGCTGCCTTGATCAACCTGGAGACACGATCTAGCATAGTCATCCAATGGACATATCTGATACCAAAAATTTTGACGAAGATGAATCCTTCGTGTTCCAGAGCGTTTTTTTTGATAGCCAGTCCAAAAAATTGATTATTGAAAAAAAGATGTAAACAATAAGAAAGAAAAATCTCGTTCAAAGGTTAACCTTGTGAACATGTGGCCATCCCAAATCTATCGACTTCACATAGCGACTGCATATGCACTTGATGATTCCATTGGAGGCATCGAGGCCGATAATGCCAGACTGAAGGACCGGGTCAAGGAATTGGAAGAGACTTGATTCTTATATCATTGCTTGCCAATCCTTTGGAAATAGCCATGCCTGCCACCCCTGCAACCAATTTAAAAGGATCCTCCATCCTCCTCGCATCGTGTCGAGGATATGTGCAGAATAATATCAAGAAAATAATGGAACTGGTTATTGAGGCGCGGGAAACATCACAAACCATGACTTCCCTTGGAACGAGGGCACATAGTTTGCTCGAACATTTGCAGGCGGAGTTAAAAGATGAAGAACATTTCTATTTAAACACGGTCCTTCCTTTTGGCACCATCGTCAACAACATGACAGAAACAAGAAGAAGACAACAAGATCTCCCATCCAAAAATCGGATCGGTCAACTAAATGCATGTTGAAAAGAAAAAGTGAAGAACCTACATCTCATTGTTCAGTCATGTGAACAAGCCATATCAAAGAAAGACAAATTATTCACAAAGTTGTCCAGAATAAACTTAACTGGAAGGACCAACGACTTCCAAGACCCCTACTTAATCGTCAACTCCTTGCCCTTAACTAGGAAAGACTTCGATAAACAAGTTGATATTTTTAAGGCGTTGTCTTTGGAAAAGTTTTACAGCATCCTTGAATATTGTCAAGATGACGTTGACGACTGGCTAGTCGACTATTCAATACAGAATGAGGAAATTGATCAGGCACTACGTAATCTTTCTATTGACTTCAGGGAATTAGAAAAAGAACTTTTCAAGATAAAAATCCGGAATGAGATCAACGTCGCCCCAATGAGAAGCTACATTGAAGAATGGCTCGAAAGAGAATTGAAGCAAGTCTCTGACGAAAGGCAACAGGCAGTTGCCACGATTCCAGCAGCTATCAACGACATCAATGAAAAGGCATCAACAAGAAAATAGCAAAAGGGGTCATATGTATCATCACTGTAAGTCTACTGATCACATCCTGCTTTGTTTATCAACCCAATTATTCCACTTTTTTAAATAGAAATGTCTAGCCAAAGACTGATACCTTTCAATTTATTATTTTCAGGTATTACACTCTATCGTCGCCCACTTCTTCTTTCTACAATCCTATTTCTTGTACATATTTCTCTTATGGTCCGTGGGAGCCCCAATCCCAGTCTATATGACAAATGCAATGAAATTTCCAAGAATATGTAACAAACTATTATTTTTTGATATATTTCAAATAAAATTGTTTTTATCTCTTTTTATATTTATGTCCTCATACATTTTTATCTTCCACCAGTCTATATGACAAATGCATTTAAATTTCTAGGAATGTGTAACTTTTTTGATATATTTCAAATTAAACTATTTTTTTTTTATCTCCTTTTATATTTATGTCATCATAATTTTTATCTTCTACTATGCAGGAATTGTATTTTCTTAATATACAAACAAAATAGACATAATTTTTCAACACAATAAAATAGATTATATACTTTCAAAAAATAAATGGGGCTCTAGAGGCCACGTGTTATTTACTACATAGATACCACTAGTGCTTCATGTTGCTTGCCACATCAACCCAACAGGGACTAAGCTGCCACACAACACTTGTTTCATTCTAACTTCTAAGATATTTGAAACCATAAACTTAATCCAATATGTCTTATTCTTGAAACTATTGACTTAATACAACATGTCTTAATTCCCCCACTTAATCCATCTTTGTGCAATTGGGCAACGTTGCTTGAGACATAGGTAGCAATTTGAGAATAGGATTTCTTTCAAAAAAGTTGGCAGGTCTCAACTCAAATGACGTAGATGTAGTTGGCATTACTGGAAAATCTTCTTGATAGGGAATATGATGGATTCCCATTGTGTACCAAAGCACTATGTCCTCCTTTTCAATATCTCGATTCCTATTATCCAGAAACCACATTAATTAGATTAATTTTTTAATATAAGTTAACACATATAAACATTTCCAATCATGAAACAACGATGTAATGCTCACCTCTTGGTCCATGTGGCTATTGTGTCATCACCTCGGCTTTGATCCATGTATGTTCCCCCAACCCATTGCTCAGTATTATTATATGGAGTAACCCAAACCTACATCAAAATCATGGTTTTCAATGAAAAAAAGAAACAAGAAACATGGTTTTCAATGAAAATGATAAGAAGTAACCCTAGTCAGTGACATACATTATTGTTAGTAAATGCTCCTCGGATTTGTGGATAATCATCCAATGAGAGAAGGTTGGTAACAATTGAGTTAGGCAACAATCTATACCCAACATCTTGCCCCACTTTAGTCTTGTGGTATGGATTCACCACTAGAGAGTAGATCTGGCAGATTGGGCTAGTATCCATTAAACCTGCAAACTAGAGCGTGCCTACTATAATGGCAAGCATGAGTTAGGGCTTCCTTCGGCATTTGAATAGAAATTGTCGGAGCTTCTGGAACTGCTGCATGTAGCCCGGATGGATGGCCTTGAAGAGAGGTAACCTCAGGAGCCGCTGCATGCAGACCGGAGAGAATACCCTGGAGTGAAGCCACCTCTTTAAAGGAGGGGGGCGGAGCTAGTGAGTTTGTTGTCGACGGGGGAGAACTTGTAAGAGAGAGCGGCCCGAAAGAGAGAGCCATGACTGAAGGAAAAAGACCAGCAGCCACCACCGCAGCCGCACTAGGAGGGGCGTCTCCTTGCTTTGAAGAGATCAAGGGGGCCACCATTTGGAGCTTGTCGAGCCTATAGGAGATGCTACAGTTGCGCTGGAGGGTGGGAAGGGTAGGAATCCTTGGCTAATATACAATGTTACTATTAGTTGTTATAGGTATTATATTCTTTTTTGAAGCCAATATGTAACCATTACCCAACCAACCCACGTGACAAATGTGACAACATCTCTATCATCCTGGGATTAGAAACATCGTGTTACTCTTAGTACATTTACTGAAAAAGTTGAGCAATATGCAACTTCTTAATAAGAAGATGGGAGTGATATTTCAATATACCTATGGATATAGGTATCAAGGGTGTATCTTAATTTACTAGGGTTTATTTATGAAAGATTGCGACCACAACAACATCTTAAGAGAATCTTTCTAAATTCCATATAAAACACCTAAAAAAACTCCAAATGTTAAGAGAATCATTTTTAAAATTTATTTTTAACAAGACTGGATATATTTGTATTAGAAAATTGCTACAACTACATTGGTTAGAATGATGATGCATATATGAGGTAACTGTCCATTAAAACATTATGAGAATTGTCCAAAATTTGAGAATGACAATCTATGAAGACAAAATAATCCTTCATAGAGGATTTTTGAAAACTACAATAAGTATAGATTATTATGAATACTCCCAATATCAAGCTTAAAAATCATTATATACATTATTACTAAGTAAAAATATGATGATTGTAATCTTCCTCTTGGTTCTTTACACTAGTCATGAATTTTTGGTCCACATTTAACATTTCCACATCCCCCTATTGTTGTTATTCTATCCCATCTTGTTTAACCTCCTCCACTATAGACCCAATTGACATCCTAACAATTGAACTAGCTGAAGTATTGGTTTTTACCATCCGCACAACTAGATGTCATAAAGAAGTGCACTTAACTTGAAGGTTGTAACACCCTGTTTCCCCCAGTTTGTAAATATAACTATATTGGCCAAGAGACTATGGCAAACTCAATATGTGTGAATGTTTGATTTGATGGACCTTTGTATAAAAGTTCGATGAATGTAAATTATGTTATTTACCAGAAAAGGGATAAGTGTTGCATGATTGTTGGAAGGGGGTTGTGCTAAGAGAGACCACGAGTGCTATGAAAGAGATGGTGAAGGGGACTAGGAATGGTTGTGTTAACCTCCACCAGACCAATACCTTTCTGGATTTAATTTCTTAGGATCAAAACAACCCTTTGACCCAAGAATGAATTACAGTCAAGCTGGTAGGTGGGAATACCTTCTCAAGAGTTAATGAGGGGATGGGGTAGAGCGCCCATCTGTAATACTTCCAGACCTAGCCAAGGACTGGGAATTCGGGCCACACACAATCTTGTTGAGGAAGGAAAGAAAGGAAGGCGTGGTGGGTAGAGGAAGACTTGCAAAGAGTGTAGAGACGAGAGCCTAAGATATCGGGTTCAAGCAAGAACTATGAAATAGAGTGAGTTCTGATCACAGGAAATAGAGACTGAGTCGGGAGAAGGAGATTAACCTTCGTCCCTATCTATGACTGAGTTGGGAGAAGGAGAGTAACCTTCATCCCTATCTATGACTGCGCCGAGAGAAGCAGAGTAACCTTCGTCCCTAACTTTCGCTGAGCCAGAAGAAAAGGTTTAATCTCAAATCATCATGGCCTACCTCGAGGGTGGCCAATGGTAAATCCGTTAGGAGTGACTAAGCCTATGGTTGGGTGGAAACAAACGCCCCTTTTAGTAGTCGCATTATGTCCTCCGGTTCTGATAAGTATTTCCATATTTTGTGTTTGAAATGGAATAATGAATGAATGTATGTATTTATACATCTAAGAATGGTCTATGTATTGAATGGTCACTATATGTGCCAATGCATTTATCCCCTTGTTAACTCATACTTCTGACTGATAGCCTGGATGCCCAAGCTTAGCCCTTGAGGCATCTTGGAACATAAGCCTGTAGGATGACCGATATAGGAGATATCGTGTCATTTTGACCTTATTCTTCTGAAAAGGATATTTATTTCAGACTCCTTGTTGTGTGACCAAAATTTCATGCCCAAGTCCTTAACCATTTCATAAAAAAGCTCAGGAAAGATAGCGAGGTTCAAGCCTTGAAGGGGAAATATTTTCGTTTGGAAGACGAGCGGACAAGATCTATTCGGGTGGACCCATTTGACCAACACCCAGGAACCTTGTGCTAAGCCTAAGGGAGCTAAGTCCTTCTAGCTTCAAAACTTTGGAAGCCCGGGACTTCAGGGTATTGTCAACCCTACTAGTCATCAACTTGCCGAAGGTAAAAGATAGTTTCGGTTATTGGTAAGTTGATCGGCAATGGATGGTTTTCCTAGTGGTTAAATGAACATGCCTTACCGACTGAACTGGGATCCAACTCCCTATCGTGAAGTAGCGCGAGCCATCGATCGAGAATGTTCGAGGGTTCCCTTAGCCATTGGATCTACACTGAGGTGACTTCGACAGAGTACCACTTCGGGAGAATGGAGATGCCATAAGCATCAAAATCCTCGAATGTTGAAGTTACGAAGTGAAGGAGAGCTGTAGATTTGGTGGAGATCGTCAGGAGCCCCACCTACAGTCTGATCCTTTAGGAGGAGGGACCCGCACATGGTACTTTGGTGAAGTCCTTCTTTAGAAGAATGGAGTGGAAGTAATGCCAAAATCCCCAAAGGGAAGAGTCACGAAGTGAATTGGACCGTAGGTATGGGGATCCTTCGGGTCCTATCCTATCCATCAGATTTACGATGTATTCATCCTAGCATTGACTGCTTCAGGAGGATAGGTGTGTTGTGATACCAAAACCCTCGAAGGCCAAAGTTGTGAACTCATCTTAGCTGTCCGTTGGGAAGGGACGTCTGGCAGGAAATGTGTCAATTTGGAGGAAAAGCACTATGGAGAAAAGTGAGGGCGAAGTGTGCAAAATTCCTGAAGCTCGAATTAGTAAAGTCCATCATGACCGTTGATATGGAAAGGACACGCATCACCATATCATGGATTTTGGGAAAAAACTAAGTAGGAAGTGGAGAATTGATCGAAAGTCGTTCGAAGCTCCAAAGGTAAGAATCTAAATCTTAGCTGTCAATTGTATGGAAACGTGGTGTTAGATCTATCACTTCGGTGCCAGAGCACTTCGGGGAAATTGGAGAGTGAAGTCTCGAAGGTAAAAGGTCTCAAAGTCCAAAGCACCGAAATCCATCTGAGTCGTCTGTTGGAGAAGGACGTGTGGCAGAATATCTGTCATTTCGTAGGATTGACACTCCAGGAATAAAGATGAGAAAATGGGCATTGACTGCAAGTCGCTCGAAGTGGAAACAAAGGACAATCTCAATCGTTGATTGAGGCGAGCACATGGTGCTCGATCTGTAGCTTTGGGTAGAAGTACTTCGGGGGAAAAAGGTGTTGGAGCACTTGGAACTTCCAAAGCTGAAGTCCTGAAGTAGATCAAAGCCATGAGCTCTCAAAGGAAGCGCAAACTGTAGATCTGAATTCGGATGATTTCTTCAGTTCGGAGTTCGGGTAAAAAGGGATCAACTGCATCCAAAACAACTGAAGCCTGAAGTTGCGAAGGGGATGGCCTAAGGTTATAGCTCGTGGCCATATTGAAGAAGAGCCTAGCTAAAGGGGTTGGTGAAGTGACTGGGACTCCGGGAGTTCGGGACTTCGAGACTCCGAAGGGTTTGGTGTGTATTATGGTAGAGATATTGAAAGGCCCAAAGGTCGGAGCCACATGGAAAGCTTACGGGACTTCGGAAGTTCGGAACTTTGGGTGGTCTCGTTCATAGATAGAAAATAGGTGGGAAGCACCAAAGCATCAAATTCCTCCACAACTGATATATGAGAAAAAGATTAACTCCAATCATGGGATCAGATGGTCCACCATGGACGGTTTCTGGTTGTGTGTTTCATTTTCTAGCTGTGCATTTCATTTTCTATCCGCGCCAAAAGGCGTTCATCAACCACGGTTTTGAGTGGCTATGCTAGTTTATATA
>CBVK0100527928.1:0-11745 GCA_900067695.1 Picea abies | reverse complement strand
TAATAAAGGCCAATATTAATAAGGCCTAGTAATAAGGAAGAATAAGTCAATTGTAAGAAGACCTAATAGAAGCTTCTGCTTCTAGAAAGATCTTCCTCTAGATTGTTCTTTTGGTAGATAGATTTAGTATAAATAGGAGTCCAGGGTATGAGAAGTTTTGTCTTGAGAATTATTGTAATAGAGCACTGCTTGTAACCCTTGTAACCCCTGTTGGTATCCCTTCGAGTGGTAGCGCATCAAAAACACCTGTATATGTATCGACCTAGATATCCTGAAGCCCTCCGTAGATAAACCGATCGGCCGCTTGATTGCTTTAGTGCCACCGAGAACATCACTTGGGAAGATACTCTTTAGTACCTGGGTAGTCGGGTAGTACGACTAAGGGCACAGTCTAGCCTCCTTAGTTAGTGCCCTGAGATATTGGGCCGAGTACAATTGTTGGACCCCGCACGTATATCAAAGACCTATAGCACAGGGAAAACCCTTGTCTGTAGAAACCTTGAATACCCTAACCATTGGGACGGAAACATAAACAAAACAGAAAAGATCTATTGTCGTGCAACTTTACCTTTTGCATTCTGGTAGTGAAATTACTACACATTTGTTCCAGTTCAGAATTTGGGCCTTTGACAAACCTCCTCTTTGTTTGGGCTAGTGCGTGCCAACCTCAGGGGGGTGTCCCTAAGAACCTTGCTGCCGATTTGATGTCTGATTTTCTGCAGTAAAATACAAAAAACAACAGCTAAAAGTGCCTTGGAAAACATGTAAAAACCACCCAAGACGTTAGGAAAACAATAATAATTTCACTTGGAAGGATCCCTGCAGTGTTAGCATTAGAAAGATGGATAGAAAAGAGAGAGAAAGCACACTTGGAAGATCGAATTTAATCACAATAAGAGGCTAAAAAGTACTAATTAATTCACAAATTTAGATCACAATATCGACAAGAACATAAAGCTTGATACGAGCACAACAATTCTTTATTAATGGCTTGCCAAAGGGCTGATTGCACCGTAGAAGACGAGCACAAGTACCTGTAGAGTGGCTATCTTCACACAAAGAACTAGAAGCTAGAGTATAGAGGAATGAGAAAGAGAGAGATAGAGTATGTATGCTGTTGTTGCAAAAATCCGACCTGTAACACTGAGGAGCCTCAATATATAGGATAGAGGGCGCATCCATAAAATCAATAATAAAGGGTGTATAAGTGTAATAATAGTTGAGTAAGTTGTGTGGGATAACTAAAGGTTGGCGCATGAGTGAATGCATGAACAATAGTGTGCATGGGATAATAAGGAGCGTGGATTGGAGAACATGCGCATGTGTAGAAAAGGGAATATGTGCGAGGATAGAAGGATTAGCGCATGTGTTTAAAGAGATATGCGCATGTGAGGATAAAATAGGAGGGAGGATGAGTTACTTAGTGTAAATATGGAATAAAAGAGGAAGGGAGGCGCATGAGTGAATACATGCGCTAGGAATTAAGGAGATTAAACTCACGTGTGGGAGAGGAGGGGGAGACATGTGCACATGTGGGAGATAAAAGGAGATATGCGCATGGGTTTAAGGAGTTAAAGGGAATTAGCGGTATGAAAAGTGAGAAATAAAAGGAGGCACATTAATTAATGAATGCCCTAGATAATAGGGAGTTAAAATGAGCTAATGTGCTAGATAGTAGGAAATAAAGAGGATAATAGGGATAAGACACATGAATAGGAAATAGTAAGGTGGGTGTTAGGAAAAAAAAGAATTAATGCGCTAGAAAATAGGAAAAAGGGGAGGCACATTAATGCTAAAAAATAGGGAAAATGGAGGTTCATTAGGACAATGCCCTAGAAAATAGGGAGAGAGAGAGGAGTTAGGCTATAAGAAATAGTGAGAGAGGATGTTAAATAATAGGAAAAATGGAGGCTCATTTAAGATAGTGTGCTAGAAATTAGGGAGAGCTAGAAAATACGAAAAATGGAGGCTCATTTAAGACAATATGCTAGGAAATAACGAATAGGGAGGTGCGTTAATGCTAGAAAATAGGGAATATGCGTAAGGAATAGGGAGCACATGTATGAAAGGGAAAATTTATCTTTAGTCAACTCAAACACGTAAATTTGTCACGTGTACCAACTCATCTAATGAATGTGCCACATGTCATCAAGCAAAGCGCCCAAGTTGGCCATTTGTCACCCTCTGAATCTACCATATGTCGAAATCTGAACTTGACATTTGTCACCCTGCTAAATATAGACATGCCAAAAATAATAATCTAGCCCTAAAAAATAGGAAAACACCAAAAGTGTTTGGGATGACTAGGAGATCACTACCAAATGTCACACGTTTAAGAATAGACATGGATAAAAATAGAGTCTCGCCGCAAGTCAATGAATTGTACTCATCAGACTCAGTTTTTTGTGAGGATTCCAAATATGCAATTAGAATTGACATGCAAGGCCTGGTACTCCACATGCTATAAATACAAAATACTCACAAGTCATCTTGAAAAGGGCTCAATAGACTCAGAATGTATCTAGGATCAATATTGTAAACTTAGAATCCTGATTTGAAGTTGGAACTCAACCTGTTAAAAATAGAAAGTACTTGCATGATCCCTGAAAAAAATGTCATCGATCTCATAATCATGTAAGGACCAATACTGTATGCTCAAAACTGACATGCGAGTCTCCAGTCACCGTCTCCTAAAAAATAGGGCATAACAATCTTTCTCAAATCCATGAAAAACTGTGCTAACTTTTTCTATGAAGCAAAAGCCACCACTACTCTGATCCTGTACCTACCTTTTCATGGGAACCAACCATTGGCTCACACAAATGTTCAATCTGGTCAATTTTCTAAATGCCAGCCAAATATGACACGCTGGCTCTTAACCCTCTGGATCTCCAAGTGAGAAAAATATGACACGCTGGCTCTTAACCCTCTGGATCTCCAAGTGAGAAAATCTAGGGGTTAACAATGGCGACTCAAGGGGACGAGATCCCCCCACAGGATGTCGAGAACTTGTGAATCTCTGTGTCTGAACAGTGAAGACTGTGAATAATGCTCTTGTGAGAAAACTAGAGGAACATACCAATGTACTCCTGTACCTGATTGTAGAAGGAAAGGCCTTGTAAGCTGATCTGTGATACCAAATGCCTATCCAATGGGCAATGGAGTCAAAGCAAATAGAAACCTCCCACTGGCCGGCTGAAAAGGGTCTCATCCAAATCCACTACCTGCTACCACCTACCATGTACATTCCTCCCTGTGGTAAATGTGTTGAAGTCGACTCATGGGAGAGAGTCACTTAGTCAGATGTTAATAATGTAAACACTTGCCAAGTGAAAAGGAAACCCACCGATAATGTTAATGGGTCCTGACTCCTAAGGTACGGGCACAACTTGTCACTGTGAAAGATGTTCTGAAGTCGAACAATGACGAGGATAATTCAATCAAGGCCCAATAATGCTCAGTCTTGTCGAATGCGAAATGACCGCCAATGAGGCTAACGACCATCAAGGTGCTCTACTTCTAGATCATCAACAGATAATGTGTCAGAGTCGATGTAGGATGATCTACTGAAAGGAAAAGCAATGATGAAAACTCTTCCCTCAGCACGAAGTGATAACTCAAGAAGATATAAGATGTATGGTACCTTGTCCCTATTGCTGGATGAGGGGGACGATTGACTCAAAGTAGATGACTCAATGAGAAGGAATGAAGAGACAAAACATAAGCTGACTCAAGACTCTCCTATGTCTCTTAAAATCTACCTGTCCTAATAGACTCAATGCTTTAAAATATGAACAAATGGACCCTCATCCATGCTCACTCTAATGATAAGACAACAAAAGACTTGGGAAATATATGATAAGACCCTTAAAATTTGACCCAAGATAGCAAAAGTGGAAAACAACTTTATTACGAAATGGAAAGACCTACATGTTTACAAGACACTACCACATGTTGATATAATAAGGAAAAAATCAACGACCCAACCTAAGCTTGAAAAGAGATGACTGTGAAAGGAAAAATCTGCAAAGTAAAAGGCTAAATTGTTGTCCTAAAACAATAAAAATCAACAAGAGTGAAATCTGAAAATGACATGTAGAAAGGAAAGGAAACTAAGACTAATACCTAAAATTTTCACCTTAAAGTTGCCATGATCAATCAATATACTCGAAACACCAATGTAATCATGTAGCCAGGTGATCAGTCAGACGAGAAAGATCAACAAAGTCATCCTTCCAGTGCAACCAATTGAGAAATCTCATATGTCCGAAAGGTGCCTTGACATACTTGCTAGTAAAGGAATAACTGAAGGCTGTTGGTCAGAATTTGGAACATGGTACTTCAAGAGTAATAGGCATGAATGCATGAGAGCTGAAACTCTTAGAATCTACCTGTTGAAATACCTCCATCTTTCCCATCTCCACTAGATCATGACGAATCCTAATATCCAAGCATTGATCAGTCAAAGGATCCCTCTTGAATAACAAAATATGGATGTGGGATGATAAGCAAACTGTGAGGGGTATCATCCTCTAGTTGAACCAAAAGTTGCTCTCCTTACTGCGATGGTATCTAATCAAGATGTTCTTGAACCACTGTTGGGATGTGCACGAATGAAGTCTGTTGCTGATCCAATTTTGCATAACTGACTTGTGGTTCTTCCTCTTGAAAATTTTCATCATCACTGGAATGAACCCATGAACACACTTGAGCACTCAACTCTTGATCTTTATCTTCATGGAACTCTGCATATGACTCAAGTGGTGCAACTACTGGTTCCTGATCATTCAAGCATGAGTCATCATCATCCCATTCATCTCCGGGAACTTGATATGGTGTAAATTGTGGTTCCTCTTCAATAACAAGGAATTCTGGCACTTTTGTAACAACTGATGATTGAGCATCATTGAATGGTGTCACCTTCGCTAGTTGGTTAGGAACATGGATCGGAGGAAACTCATAGGATGCAAGGTAATTTCTTTCTAACTTGATAGCAATAGGTTGGGCCTCCTCCTGTTTTTGAGGGTCTTTATTCCTGAGAAAGGCCCATCGAGTCCACTCCGTAAAAACTCCAACTATGAAACATTTTAGATAGCTCCCCAATAAGAAAACCCGTTGGACCCATAGTTTCTTGTACTAAAATATTGTCTGGTCGCTCCACCGCCACATAACGTTTCAGGGAGAGTTACTTAGGCCTTCCCCTAAGGCCTTGCATATTAATTGACATAAGCTTCATAGAGGGTCCACAAGTGGGGGTGACCTACTCTAAGGACCCCAGTGAGGGTTTTTTGTCGGCCTTGGGAAATTTCATGGTGTGTGTGTTTCAAAGCCGACTTCTGACCCACCCTACTCGAACCTTTATGCTTAAATCCGTCAAATCCCAAACCGCCCGAAGAGTGGAAGGTGAAATGAGGATGAAGGAAATAAGGTTCTCGATTGGACAAGGAAGAATTATCATTAGAGAAATAGGGTTTTAAGTGATTTCAAGACAAGTGAAGAGCCTGACTTTGCTTCCTTTGATAGACCGTCTGTATTGAAATCCCCCACCCCTTTGACAGAAAGCCCATAAATCAAATCTTCACCTACGTCCAGAACAATATCAATTCTCTCATTCCTAGAGATCCCAAGGTTCTCATTTGGATCAGAATTCAAATTTGGAGAAGAGATAAGATACTTATCTAAATTTTGACAGTGCGATGAAAACTTTATCCATAAATCCTCCAACTTGGCCCATTAATCATTTGTGAGGTCCAAATTATCTCCAAAACAGAGATGTGTCTTCCACAATGTGTGAAGCTCCCTCCCCTAATAGGACATTGACTTCACTAATTAGAATTTTAGGTTGATCCGAAAGATTATCCATTGTTGTCCCTAGACCACTGCTCCTGCCAAGATCCTTTGGCGGGAATGCATAAATCTGCGCATCATTTTTCCCCACTATGAATGTGGAATCAAACTCCAGGACCCTTTTATTCCTTCTAGGGATCCCTCCAAAATTCTTCTTAAAACCCAACTCACAATCAGCCATGACATGCCCAACTCTGTGGCATCTTGAGCATCTGAAAGGTACATTGACATAGTTGAGTAGTTGAGTAAAAGTCCATTCCCCGACCACCAGGTCCATTGTTTCATAGAGCCCTTGACAGTGATTCAGCTCAACGAGGATCTGAGCCACTGATCGATGCAGTTTGTTCTTGTAGCTATCATGAAACGTAATGAAATTCCGTAAGACCTCACCAATTGCTTTAAAACCTAAGTTTGACCAAAACTCTAGAGGGAGATTTGGGAGCTTAATCCAAATCGGGACACTAGTCATTACCTCCTCCATCGCATCAAATAAGGGATGCCACAGTTTAATACAAAGAAGGTGTTTGTCCCAGTACCATCGATTCCCTAAGATCCTCTAAGCACATCTTTTGTTTTGAATAGAAAACCAATCAATCCCTTGGAAAGGAGGTGCAGAATAGGGGAGTATCCAATGATAGGTCCCCAGTGTCCTTGCATCCATACAAACAAAAATTCCTTTGCCACCCTTCGCCCACAAAATCTCCCAAGTGAGCACGTCCATCGATATCAGCAATCTAGCTAACCAAAAGGTCCCTACAAGAAGAGCAACACATCCTTTCGACTTGACCATCTATCTACTCTTGCGGCTGGAAATTTTTTGCCCAAACCTAGATCCTTCACCTTGTAAATCAGAAGATTTTGATCTACCTTTAGTGCACCCCAAAGGTCGTCGTTCAAGCAGTTCAGGACCCCTTGGAAATCTAGTTGCAATTTCTGTCTCCTTAGGATCAAACTCACACAAAAGACCCTTTGCCTTCTCGAGCACATCCCCAAGACACTCATCTCGAAGAAAATCGCCCCCCCGTCCAACATTGAATGTCGAATCCCTCAGGCATCCCTTAGTGCTATGCGAACTGACAATAATGGATCAAATGTGCTCAGAACAAGGAAAAGAATTAACCGCTTCCCCTTTGTAATATCCCAAGATCATGCCCCGGTTGTAAATGTGAATGTAAATATATTTTATAGGCTGGTGAGCCAGGTTATTATAGGCCAGAAGGCTTATGTGATTATTAGGCCGAAGAGCCTAGATGCTAAAGGCCAGTGAGCCTATTTTTATATATGTAAACACTCATATCATTAATAAAATACATCACTGCGTGTAAACCGACCACGATAAAAGAGTATGGGGGACTAAACTCCACTAGGAAGGGAAAGGGGGGGCTAAGAGCCTAGGAAAGGGGCTAAGCTAGAGGGCCTATTTCCAAGGGAATATTATACTATATTCCCAAAGACTAAGGTTTGGATATAACTCATGTTATCCTAAGTTCCTCTGGGGAAAGGAACGAATTACAAGTGGAGCCCATGAAGCTTCATGAAGACAAGTATCCAATTTGGGACATGCATACAAAGAGTTGGAGCTTTGTGTATGAAGGGGGATTTCGACTGGCATTCTTCCCATTCACGACAGAGCCATTCTTTCGATTTGTTCCATACCTTCCATCACTCGACCTCTCTCTCTCTGCACGCACGCCTTGAGCAGTAACTCGTACTGCTTGTTAAGGACAACACCCTATACCTTCCTGAAGGCCGCTGCTACCATCACCTGTACGTTACCCTGAATTATGTTGCTTCCATCACCACTCCTTCCCTGAACGTGGTTGTTTCCTTTCCCTGTTCCATACCCAAATTCTGTGGTTGCCTTCACCTTCACTTGTACCTGGTTGACTTAAGAGTTGGATTAAGAAGCAGGTTGTCAAGCTTGTCGGATTGAAGAGGCTGGTTGTCAGGCATGTGGATTGAAGAGGCGTGTTGTCAGGCCCGTGGGATTGAAGAGGTGGGTTGTCAGGCATGTGGACTGAAGAGGTGGGTTGTCATGCCCGTGAGCAACTCTCTCTAGGTGAGAGAATTGTTGGGAATTGATTTCCTGAGGGAGCCCAACTGCAGCTACAATGCTCTGAGACTTCCTGTACGACCTGTTGCTGAAGCCCTGGAAGGGAAGTGGGGCAGCCGGAGGACTGTTGAGCAGAGAAGGGGCACACTTCCTGGGGTGGGAGGAATATTATAATATATTCCTAAAGACTAAGGTGGGGATAATTATTTTATCCTAAGTTTTGAGGATGGGGACAAGTAGGCCAAAGTGGCTCTCATCCTAACAAGCCTCCAATTTGGGACATGCATACAAAGAGCGTGGCCTTAGTGCATGAGCCATTCATTCTGCCATGGATGAGTTCATTCTGCTTTTCATGTTTGGGGGGATTCTTCCATTGAGGATACCATTCAACCATTCCCTCCATCATTCAGACCTCTCTAGCCTGCATGAACGCCTTAAGCATCGTACCAGAACCTTCATGTGACTAGCGACACATTATTACCTTAACTGTAGGTTGTTGTTGCCTGTACCTGTACCTGGTTGACTTAAGCAATGGAATGAAGAAGCGGGTTGTCAAGCCCGTAGGACTGAAGAGGCAGGTTGTCAGGCCCATGAATTGAAGAGGCAGGTTGTCAGTCCCATGAGAAACTCTCTCCAGGTGAGATAATTGTTGGGGAATTGATTTCCCAAGGGAGCCCAAATGTAGGTATAGTGCTATGAGACTTCCAGTCTGGCTTGTTGTTGAAGCCCTAGAAGGGAAGTGCACCAGCTGAAGGACTATTGAGCAAAGAAAGGGCACACTTCCTGGGATGGGAAAGGCATGTGGGGAATGAGGGGATTTAGGCTATTAGTTTGAGTTGGAACCTAATGAAATTGATCATGTTATCTGAGATACATCAACCTAGCTAGGAATCCCTTTACCCAGTTGGAGTTTAGTCCCGGCTTGTGGGTGACCCACTGCTGAGAGTTATGAGAAGCATGGTCTAAGGCTGGGAGGATCGTGGAAGGTCTACATGCAGTTGGTGGTCTTTTCTCAAATATAAGTATCAATTGTGTGCTAATTTACATGCTGTGTATTTATACATGTGTTTATGTTTATGGGTTTTGCCTATGAATGTTGCATGTATGTTTTTATTGTTATTTCCTCATGAATCTGTGTATTTGCAGAATATATTTGTCTGCTTAAAGTTTTATATAAATATATACAGATGGAATTATTGTTTTTAAGTGGCATGACCCGGCCTGGGTGATCAGGTACGTTATAGTATGGTATCAGAGCTCCAGTTTTCAACATTGAGCCTGGATGGGCCGTGTAAGTTGAAATTGTTGTGAAATTTCACAGAGAATTTAAGTTACAGGGTGCCAGGAGGGTGCTGAAAGCACACCATAACCTTGTTTGAAAGCTCATGAGGTGTAGCGGTTCGAGAAATTGCAATGGCCGTTGGAACTGAGCGCGGAAGAACGAGAGCCATCAGATCTAGAAAAGGAGCGCGGGGGTTAAACTCAAGTCTTTCGGACTTCGCTGATTCGACAACTTTTAAGTCTTCGATGCAAAGGAGGTAAAGGCCCCGAAGCTCCGAAGTCCTGGAGTGAATACTAGGAGTACTTGACCGTCGGAATTGGCCATGGACAGATCTGGGCCGTTGGATCAAGCACAGACCAAGAGGTAAAGCACTGGGGAGAAGATTAGATCCTAACCGTCAGATCTGCGCGCGCGAGCGAGTGTGAGCCTAGATCTCACGGTAGTTCAGAGGTTCGACACTCCGGGAGAAATGAGTCCTTATGCTGCCAGGGAGAAAACCTCCCGAAGTCCTGAACTTTGGAGAAGATCCTGACCGTTTGTCGTTAAGGACACGTGTCAGCGGATTAGCAAGTGTCCGGAAGTTCGATGATCTGGAAGATCATTGTTGAAAAGTGTTTTGGTGTAAAAAGGCCCGAAGTCTCGAAGTCAGGAGCCAATCCGGACCGTTCGTGTTTAGGGACACATGTCCGCAGATTAGCGATTATTCGCTAATTCAACGCTCGGGGAATTAGTAGTGTTATGTTTGGAAGTTCTCCGAAGCCCCGAAGATCTGAAGTATCAGAGTAAATCAGGACTGTTCGTTGTCGGGGACACGTGTCTACAAATTATCAAGTATTCGGCCTTCCGAAGGATTGGGGGCGAAGTTGTTTTGCTGCAGAAAGTTAAGTCCCGGAGCGTCAGAGTCCTGAAGCTCCGGGGAACACTTGTTCTGGAGTTCGAAAATTTGGCGTTTGAGAGTTTTGTTGTATGTTGAACAAGAAATTCTCGAAGCCCGGAATCTCGTAGTTCTTTTTGACCGTAGATCTCAGCAGGGGACGTGGACTGTTGATTCTTAAAACCTTTGGAGGTTCGCCACTTCAGCGTTCGGAGGAAATGGTGTGTTGTATTATAAGATCCTCCGAAGTCGGAGGGCGCTGGATTAGTTCGCCAGTTTGGCGTTCGGGAGATTTGTAGTGTGCGGGTGCGAAATCCGCCGAAGCCCGAAGTTTTGAAGTCCAGGAGCGTCGGAGTGATGTGGCATGATGACGTCACCTAGGGTGACGTGGACCCACTTTACGCATGCCACATGTCATCTTGTTTCATGCGTTTGACATGCCTTTTGTACAAATTGGAACTTAACACGTGTCATCTGTTGATTGGGTCACGTGTCTCCATATTTTTTGACACGTAGCACCCCGGGTGCGCAGTGCTAAGGAGACCCCAGATGTTCAGAAGTTCGGCATTCGGGAAGATTTGTGTATGTTGTTGCAAGAACCTCTGAAGCGCGAAGCTCCGGAGAGCCAGTCCAGGAGTTCAGAAGACCGACGTTCGGGGTAATAGGAGTATGGAGTTGTAAAGACCTCCGAAGTCCGAAGCTCCAAAGCACCAGAGTAACAAGGCTCTGGAGAGCTTTTCCGGGAGTTCGCTAGCTCGACCTTTGGTGGAAATAAGGTGTGATGTTGTAAGAACCTCCGAAGCCTGAAGTAGCAGAGCGTCGGAGTAACTAAACGCTGAAGCGCTAGTTCGGGGAGTTCGCCACTTCGACATTCAGAGGAAATGAATATGTGGAAGGAGAAACCTCTGAAGCTTGAAGTTTCGGAGCTCCGAAGTCTCGAAGCTTCGGCTAAGCGCTCGGTCATAGCCCGTGGTCATATGAGTTTTGGCTGAAGTAAAGGGGGCTAGTGCTCGAAATTTTTGATTTCTGAAGGCAGAAAGGGCTTAGAAAAGGAGCCCGCGGGGTTTTTAATTTGTATGGACCTGCAATGGAGGGAAAGTACAGAAGCCAGTGAACCTAAAGAGAGGATTCAACCCAAGATACCCGAGCTAGTTCGGCTCCGAAGAAGAAGAACAACTGTACAAGGATTACATCACAGAAAGGACAATTTTCAAATATCCATAACTTTCTTCTCAAGATTCAGAATTGAGCATGGAAGCAGGCGTTGCAAAGGTCTTGAACAGTAGAATATAACTACTCACCCAGAAAATTGACATGGGCAAGCAATTTTCAGGAAAATGAGAAGAAATAATTCTGATGCATTATGGAATTATGAATGAATGAGACAAGGAGGCAAAGGCCAAGACAACCACCTTTTCAATGTTGGGGTTGTAAGGGAGATCATAAGTATAGAGTTTTCCCTCACAGAGGTGAAAAAGTGAGATATGTTCACAATGTACAACAAGCTGAAACAATGGAAGTTGGCTACAGGAGCTAAAAGAAAAATTAGTGAGATGGTAAAGTCATGTCCAATGGACATGAATGGATTGAGCACCAAGGCATATTGAACATCTTGTATTTAGGTTCCTATGACTGTCTTATTGGGATGGATTGGTTGGACCAACACCATGCTATCCTAGATTGTCATAA
>CBVK0100527927.1:0-11745 GCA_900067695.1 Picea abies | reverse complement strand
TAAATTTGCTCCACTTAAACAGTCCATTAAATCATCCATTCTTGGTAAAGTAAATCTATACCTAATGGTGATCTTGTTAATGGCTCTTGAGCCTATACACATTCTTCATCCTCCATCCTTATTTGGACTCAACACAATTGTTACTGCACATGGAATAAATCTCTCTCTGGACAAACCCTTGTCTAAAAATTCTTGGACTTGGTTCTTTACCTCCTCATTCTCTTGAGGTGTCAATTTGTATGCTGCTTTATTCGACAGACTCTCGAGGCGTCAATATATATGCTTCTTTTTTTGAAAAAAAATTTCCTGGTATCAATTCAATATGGTGAATGATACTTATGATGGGTGGAAATGAGTTCGTCAGCTCATCCACCACTATGTCAAAAAAATTATCTAACAATTCCTGAACTTGTTCTGGAAAAGCATCCATTGAAGTACTTGAAAGGATAACCCTGGGTTTCCTCACCACAACAAATTGCATCTTTTGTTATTTCTTGAATTCTTTTAGGAGTTCCTTCTTGACTTCTTTTAGGAGTTCCTTCTTGCTCATGAGAAGTATGCTTGTGGCAACTTTCTCCTTCACGTTCTTCTCCAAGGTGTGTGTATTATTCCTCCCATCATGAATGACATTCCTGTCAAAATGCCATGGTCTTCCCAAAAAAATATGGCATACATCCATGGGAATTACATCTTCCCAAAAAAATATGGCATACATCCATGGGAATTACATCACACATAATTTCATCTCTATCTTGTCCTATCTTAAATTTAACTAAGCATTGTTTAGTAACCATTACCTGGTGTCCTTTCTACAGCCATGAGAATTTGTATGGCTTTGGATGTGCAGTCATCTTGAGCTCCAATTTATCCACCATCTCTATGGATACTAATTTATCAGTTCTCCCATTGTCGATTATCACCTTGCATACTATGTCTTTAGTATTGCAAGATGTCTTGCAGAAACTATTCCTCTGCACTGGATTTTCAACTTTTGCCTCTGGTTTTAAGAGAACCTTCCTCAACATCAGGGATCTTCCATCCTCTGCTCCTTCTTCTTCAACATCTCTTCTTTGTGATTATGAAATGTGAGCTTCACCTCCTCCTTATTTATTTATATCGAGACATTTCCAATACATGTGCCTTGTATTTCCATAGGCATAGAATCTTACTTCTCCTCCTCCTCTTCTTTCTCTTCCTCTAGAAGAACTTCTTCCACCATCTTGTCTTCCTCGGGAATTTTCTCCTCTTTCTGAGTGACTATGTGGTTTTTTAGCCTCATCCTTAGAATTATGTGCCTTGTCATGGGTAACTCCTTTTCTTTTGTTTGGGGTTGGGATTTTACCTCTTCCTCATTGGCTTTGTTTTATGGAAAACTTCTCCTCTTCCTTCAGTGAAAACTAAAAATCATCCTCCACTGTCTTTATTGACATCATGTTGAGCTCATCTTTGATTTCATATCTCAAGACATTCATATATTTGACAACTTTCTCTTCATCTCTCTCCCTTTTTCCAGTTCTGATGTTCAACCTATAAAACTCCTCTGTGTACTCCTTAACTATCATCCCCTTCTATCTCAAGTTCTACATCTTCCTGAATAGATTAATCTGATAATCCTTGGGCATGAATTTAGCCTTCAACATGGCTACCATTCTGTCCCAATTCTTTAACTTCTACTTGCCTTTGCTTATTCTTTTAGCCTATAGTTCATCCCACCACAATGTTACATGTCCTTTTAGCCGGGTGAAATCATGTTTAACCTTTCTCTCTTCATTGACATCTTCATAGTATAAATGTTTTTCCATGGATATTATCCAATCCAACAACTCTTCAACATCTAAATTGCCTTCATACTTTGGGACCTCTATCTCGAATCTTCCTCCCAATATAGCAATTTCTCTCAGTAAGCATGCTTCACCAACATCCTCTCCTAAAACTTCTTCAACTTCTACTTCTTCCATATCTGCATCACTGATCTCTCCAACATCAGTTGCTTGTCTCTTTCTTGCCTCTATCACCTCTAATCTTGCATGAAGTTCTCGCATCTCCCTTTCTACTGCTCGATTGGCTAAAGGTGCTTCCACTCATCTTCTTGGTGGAATTGTGTTGAATGTTTATCACACACAGAGTACAACTTCAAGTTCTTCTGTCTCCTCTCATTTTCCTTCTATCTTCCAACAAAATGTATGCTCCGATACCACTTGATGTAGACCCCCCTTATCTCCTAAGGGTTTCATTACCTCCTGGTCTAGGATCGATCATGAAACTAAGTCTAATTGACTCTACGAGTCTCTAGTATACCCCAAACCCACTTACAAAGGTCCTTTCTCAAAAGGTGGAAATCCTATGAGACCCGCGAGCCCTATCCTAAGTGTTGTTCAAATCTCAATGCCAAATGAGCGCTAGATCTTCTCTAGATAATCCCTTTCCTTTATGTTACCATGGCTATGACCAATCGCCTAATCAAAAGGAACATCACCACTTCACGTATCAGGTCTTCACATGTGATTCACCCAAAATCTCCTGACCTTTGAAATCTTGACAAGAGCCTAGCATGTGCTAGCCCCTCTATTCTCCTTTATCGATGTGACCCTTCGCTATGAATATAGGCCAATATTCTGAGCGCGTTGTAATTTCAAAAATCAGGAACTCCCGATATGATTCATCTCTATTCCCTCAAGGTACGAACTATTGATTCTTCATATATGATGGCCCAGATCCTCCCTCGATCCAAAGGCTCAAACCAAACCACCCTCATTCCCGAATCCCGAAATGTCGATATTTCAGAGCGCCAAATCAACACTCCATAATATCCATGATCCAACAGTCCTAATATCCTTTTCTCTTATTGGGACTTCGCATTACACGAAGTTGGAGGACCACCCACCTCCCTTCTCTCGATATCTCCCTAGGAAACCAACTATATAGATCTCTCCTTGATCTGACGGCTTAGATCAAATCGTGAACACGGATTTTGTGAGTTTCCAGAACTCCTGCTTCCAATATTCTGAGTTGCGAACTCCCAACAATACCATATCTACAGTTCAACTCCATCCTCCAATCAACGACTATGATCAATTCGCGATTTCACAATTCACAAGTTCTTATAACTCTGCCTTTGACTTCTCTGAGTCATGAGTGAGTGAAATACTGATCTCTCACCATGTGTCCCCCTTGATGGACGATTCCAATTATTTCTGAACTTTCGTAACCCCACTCCTCTTGTATACATTCAAGGCTTATCGTTAGTGCACTTTACCTTTATCGTGCAGTTACGATTCTTTTGCACTCGGACTAAACGACTGAGATATTTCCCCCTCTACACTTTCTCCTTAATGTCTGGATGCTAACCGGATAGTCCATATCTTTCTCCCTAAGCTTACGCTTTCTTCAGACTTAGAAGACTTTGGAAGGATTGAAAGGCTTCGACCTTTTTCCTTCCTACGAGTTCATTTCTTGGATCTAGTTAACACTTATAAAAAGTTTTATTCCTCCTGAGATTGGTCTCATGAAGACTTCAAATTCCGACGCAATCGTTCCATTTTGAGAATTTTGATAATTTAGATCTAAAGGATTTATCAAAGAGAAATTCCTATTGCCCTCCTGGCATTCTCCTTTTCTAGTTCTTCGACTTCTTCCAAAGTCCCATCGACACTTAG
The DNA here is from genome assembly GCA_900067695.1 of Picea abies. Taxonomy (NCBI): domain Eukaryota; kingdom Viridiplantae; phylum Streptophyta; class Pinopsida; order Pinales; family Pinaceae; genus Picea; species Picea abies. The sequence continues at coordinate 8,089 of CBVK0100527927.1, read as the reverse complement.
TCGAATCTCAGATCTGTGCACTCCTTGCACGATATTGTTACACAAGGTTCAAATTCTTACGGGTCACTGTGCGTGCCTTGCACCAGTCTCTTTGCACTCCTTGCAAAGGGAAAGTTTTGTGCTATCTCTTCGGAGCTTTGGAATCAAGAAAAATCTCGTTAACGCACTCCTACGTTCTATGTGCACAACTTATACCACTTTCAACATAAGAGAAACAATTGAAACTTATCCTAGTTTCCACAGTTCCTTCTACTCATAACGAAAATCATTCATCCGTTCATGAAAACATAATAGAAGAGAATTCCAAAACAATGTCCACACCATGCATTGGATCAATTTTCCTCTATTATATTCATAAGTGAAAATGGCTACAACTAAAAAAAACAAAAAAAAACTAAAATACTCGGAAATCTCCTACTAACTTGTAGCTAGCCTCATTTGGGCATACATAACCTCTATTTATATCATAGGGCTCTTAGGGTTCCCCCTGACTACTTGTCTACATCAAAACCTATCCTGATGACTATCCTAGTCCATTCGCATTTAAGAGCCGAAGTGGAAACTCCCACATCGCTCGCGATTGCTCAAGCGTGCCTCAAATTGTTTTTGCAGTGCTGAGTTAAGGCATACTTCAAAATGTCTACTGCAAATTCCTGCATTGATATTCCATACAGACTCCTAGATGTTGATAGGTCCTACTCTGCGTGCTTGCCAATGATGCTCCTACATCAAAACACATAGGAATTTGACGACTATCTTAAATCAAGAGAATATGACACTAATGGCTCACATTCACGAGACCTCATAGGGTTTTTGTTTATGCCTATACATTAATTCACACCGAGAAGAGAGAAGTCCCACTAGTGGGTAAGGTGAAAACCAAAGCGCATGAAAATAACTAGACATGTTAAACTTATGCTTATGCTCACAAATACCTTGTCTTCTTAAGAGTACCACCAATCAACCCCAGGAGAGTTTTACAGAACAATGAGGAAGGTTATCTCTCAAAGGGGAAGTTCGAATATTATGGATAACTCCATAATGACAAGAAAAAACCCTTCAATATTGAATAGTGGATTAGTGTTATTGCATAAGGGAGGAGGTGGAATCATATGGCAAGACAACTAGAAAACAAAGAAAATCTATTACAGAGCCAAACTGGGGATATTCCTAAGTTACAGGATGTGAGGATTACATTTTTGTATGCAGTAAGGGCACCATATCTACCTCGAACCTCTCCCATAGTATTTTTAGTCAAGACTAGGTTGTCCATTCTCATCGGCCAATAACAGTGAAATGAAAAATGTATAGAGCAAAACCCTCAACATGCTTGGAGTGAATTGTTAGAATGAGTTACCTCGGGTCTTGTCAGAGGAGTATAGTGATGGATACGCAATAGTACACAGCCATGTGAAATGATGGAGGTGGCCAAATTGGGTTGGACATGATGGTCAAGTGACAGTTCCAAGGAAGTACCTTCGCAGGTAGACATAAGGTTTAGATAGTGTTTTAATCAGCGACTCACAATTCCTTTATTTCAACTTCATACCGATTTATTACAGAGTTGTGATTCTATTCAGTTAGGGTTATGAATTTACTTTTATTCATGCTCATCTCTTATTAGTTAAGAGTTTTACCCTTTTAGTTCCATATTGTTATCGAACTCGAAATTGGTGTCTGGTATCGTTGGCGCTTCACAACGATACCAATCGTTAACCATATGGTTAGTCATGTTGTAATAGTGGTCAAAACATTAAATAAAAACACATTACAATGAATGAATCATCTCTATAATCAAGCCTAATAAGTAAACCCTCCCTTTGATATAAATCTGTGATGTTATGGTAAGGGAATACCTATGTTATGGATTGAATTTTGTATAGGATCCCTATAGTGTATAATGTAATGTATTATCATAAAGATGGTGGTAATAATAGTTTGGGATTATAATAGTTTAAGTATTATACTCTTTATACTTTCACCTTGGAGAAGGAATGATGTTCTCTCATAGTGATATATGTGAGTGTGTTTTTTTATGGGTAAACTTTAATGTTCATGGGTAGACTAGGAAATACTCAAGTTACCCCTTAATGGTCATGAAATATGATTGTATGTAGTATAGAGAAATTTCATAGATAAATTCATTTATACATGGAATTATAGTTATATCAAGTAAAGATAAGTGTAAATGTTTTGAAATTCAGTAGTAATGGCAAGACTACCCTACATATATATTAAAGTTATGGTTTGAAATAGATTTTGAAGATGAAAAGAGATTTAATGTCCCTAAATGTCCCTATGATTTTTTTTTTTTTTTTTGTAAATTTGGGGTACATTACAACGTGGACATAAACAAAACGACATTCATAACATGTTACGAACATTATGAATTTGTAATGCTTTCATTTGGACTAACTAATGCACCAACAACTTTTATGTGTTTGATGAATAATATATTCAACCAGTGTTTGGATAATTTTGTATTGATTTTTATCGATGATATACTAATCTATTCAAAAACTAAAGAATAACATGAACAATATTTGAAAATAGTATTACAGACTCTAAGACAACACAAGTTGTATGCTAAATTTGATAAATGTGATTTTTACCAAAGGAAGATACAATATTTAAGGCATGTAATATCAAAAGAAAACATTACAATAGACCCTGAACAGATTAGATCCATTATGGAATGGCCTATTCCTAAAGACGTAGTAGACATAAGGTAATTCATGGTTATTACCGGCAATTATGAAAGTCTTATAGAAGGGTTTTTCAAAATAACCTATCCGATTACATGACTGCAGAAAAAGGGAACACAATTATATTGGTCTAAAAAATGCCAAGATGGTTTTGATAAATTAAATGGACTGTTAAATAGAATTCCAATCCTTAAAGTGGCAGAACCAAATAAATAATTTACACTTTGTGTGGATGAAAACAAACAAGGATTAGGAGGAGTACTGACATGGGATGGACACATCAATTGTTACAAATCACGCAAATCAAAGTAACATGAACGGAACTGCGTAACTCATGATCTAGATTTAGCAGTTGTAATTCATGATTTAAAAATGTGGCGTCATTATTTAATGGGAAGAAATTTTCTATTACTAATGGATAACAATGGTGTAAAATACTTGTTATGTTGACATGATCTCAACGCAAGATATGAAAGATGGTTGGCCTTTTTAAGCGAGTTCGATTTTGAAGTACGACACATCAAGGGAAAATAAAATAAATTTGTAGATGCACTGAATTGAAGGACTAATGAGCTATATGAAGTATTTATAAACAAATTTGAAAATGATATTGAGGATAGGATTAAATCTTCAAGACAAATTACATCAAAATAACAAACCTATTGCAAAGAAATGAGGAAAATATGCAAAGTACAAATCTCAATATAGATAAAAGTGGGTTTTTAAGGATCAAAAGCAGGTTTTATGTACTTATCTCTATTGAATTGAAGATGATAAGCGTAATTGTACATGACATTATAATTATATCAAGAAAAGATAAGCATAAACGTTTCGAAAGTCAATAGTCATGGCAAGGCTACCATGCATATATATTAAATTTATGGTCTGAAATAGCTTTTGAAGATGAAAAGAGATTTATTGTCCCTAATAAAATAAAATAAAAATGGTAAATTTGGGGCACATTACATATGGTATAAGAAAATAAGGTTACAACACTTGGACCTCAGAGTAGGGCCAAAATTAGTTTAGTACATTTTATCTTGTTAAAAGAAAAACCAACAAAAATGCTTCCTATTACAAACACAAATTTTTTGTTTTGTTGTGATAATGGAAACAAAGAGTGAAGATCATATCAAACTTGAGGACAATCTCAATCAAGGAACTCCTAAATATCCTAGACAGAAAAGTGAAGGAAGTTCAACCACCCAGGTTCTGGAAACAATGAAGAACCTTATCGTGGAGCTACAAGCATTCAAGGCAGATAATGAGAAACTAAAAAAGGCACACGAAGACCAACAAGAGATAAATTAAGTGTTGTTGTGCAACATCATAACAAAACAGAGTCCAAAGGAAAAAAACAAGGAAGAAGAGGTCAGCAAAAGATCCTCCAAAAATTATGGTCCTGAAGCAGAAAATGAGAATAGTTCTTCCAAAGGCACAGAAGCAGTAGAAAATAAAAGAACCACTAGAAGGAAAAAGAAACAGATGGATCACTTGGAAGGTGAATTCAAGAATATCAAACCATCCACCTCTGATGGAGAGTCCAAGATAGTGGAATAATCTAAGGCATGGTTACTTGATATAAATATGTACTTCTAGTTTTATAATTATTCTAGTAACATGAAAGTTAGAATGGCCGTTTATAACTTGAAAGGAAAAGCGATCATCTGGTGGAAGGACCTGAAGTTGGCCAAAGGTTTAAAAGAGAAATAGATGGAATGTTCAGATTTCAAGAAATACTTCAAGAAACAATATTTATCAGAAAGCTACTATGAAAGAAATACCAAAGAATTTTATGAGCTAAGACTCAGACAAATGACCATGGATGACCTAATAAACAAATTTATTGAATTATTAAGATTTGTGCAATACATCAAGGAAGACAAAGTCTGAATATTTTACCTTTGGGATCATACGACATAATTATTGGAATGGAATGGTTAGAGAAACATAAAGTAATTTTGGATTGCTATGAAAAATCACTTACTTACATAAACAAAAACAACACATTTGGGACAATACAAGGCATCACAAAACCAGTCTCAGTTAGGCAGATTTCAAGCATGCAGTTTAAAAAATGCATGAATAAAGGTTGTTAGATTTATGTTATTCAAGTAACAAATTTGTTAGAAAAGGAAGATAAACCTAGCCTAGAATACTTTACCATCTTACATGAGTTTAGAGATTTATTTGTGGACGAAATATCAGAATTACCTCCAAGGAGAGAGATAGATTTCTCCATCGATCTGTTTCCTGGATCAACCCCGATATCTAAGGAACCCTATAGGATGATTTTACCCAAAATGACCGAGCTGAAAATTCAACTACAAGAACTGTTGGACAAGCAATACATTAGACCAAGTGTCTCTCCTTGGGGAGCACCAATCCTTTTCATTAAAAATAAATACGGGACTTTAATATTTTGTATTGATTATCGATAGTTAAACAAAATCACTATTAATAATAAGTATCCTCTACCCATAATTAACAATTTGTTTGACCAAGTGGGAGGGGAAAATATTTTTTCTAAATTAGATTTAAGGTCTGGTTATCACCAGGTTAAAATAAAGGTTGAAGATATGAGTAAAACAATTTTTAGAACAAGATATGGACAGTATGAGTTTGCTGTTATTCTATTTGGTCTCACTAATGCACCAGCAACATTTATGTGTTTAATGAATAGCATATTCAGTAAATATTTGGATAAATTTATTTTAGTATTTATTGATGACATTTTAGTTTATTCAAAAATGGAAGAAGAACATGAAGAACATCTAAAGATAGTATTACAAACCCTAAGGAAGCACAAGTTGTATGCAAAATTTGACAAATGTGACTTCTACCAAAAGAAAATACAATACCTAGGACATGTAATATATGAAAAAGATATTGCAGTTGACCGATAGAAGATAAGGGCCATCATGGAATGTCCTATCCCTAAGGATGTGGTGAACATCCAGCCAATCATGGGAATTACTAGTTATTACTGCAGATTCATTGAGGGGTTCTCTAAGATTGCATACCAAATTACATCCCTACAAAAAAAGGGGACAAAGTTTACTTGTCACAGAAATGTTAGGAAAATTTTAATACGTTAAAAGTACTATTAAGAATCACACATATTGATGCAAGAACATCGCTCCACCTTAGCAAAATGCGCCATCACACCAGCACATACACACACAAGGGAGAAAGGGAGAGGCATCGACCCTCCCATTTTTCAATTCGAAATAATCCTATATGGATTATTGTGTTGTAAAATTGTAAATGCTAGGTCATGCCTTTATGCAGGTAGTGGTTGGGGTTGCCTTAAATGGCTGCCAGTAGTAGGTCTATATTGTAGTCAGTTCTGGACATTCATTTATGTAATTATTCATAGGAGGTATGGTGTCATAGTTGAGATAGTAATGACTCTAAGTCATTGAAGAGGATTAAGCTCATTGAGCCCTCTTTTGTAATTACCAACAAAGAATTGAGAGAGAGGTTTGGGTAGAGAGGCCTTAGGAGGTAGAAGTTCTGAGAGAGAGAGAGAGAGATTGAGAGAATTGGGACTCTATTGCAGTCCATTTTTTATGTAAACATCTGTATACATACACATATATAATAGAAAATCATTTTTTCCTACATATTGTTTTTCATGTGTTTATGTTTCATGAATGAATGTTGTAGATGTTTGATAGGTTTCATTTATAGTAGAAATATAGATTTCATTTATCTTCATTGAGTTCATAATATTTCTCTGGATTCTTTAGGCTATGCAAGGAGTGTACAATAGAACATTTGAGGTTCTATATCCTCAAATGTTACTAAACACCTTAGAAGAAATACTGTGTAGGGGAAGGCACATAGAGACAAAATCATTGAGGATTATGTGAATCTCTGCCAGGTGGGCATCGAGCAACTACAAAGAGTGCACTAGGGAACTCTATTTCGAGTTTTGTGACAAGAGAAGTGTTCAGGGAAAGACACTTACATAGATTCTAAACACTCTGTAGGCTCAATAAGGAGTGATTGAGCGTAGGTCTCTAGGAGGGCACTTATATCCCTTCAAGGAGATATATGGACAGAGTTATTGAACACTCTGGAGGAAGACCTATGTAAGGAGTGCACTAGGCCATCATTCAAACGAAGTGTTTAAGAGACAACCATCTGAAATCTAGTGAAGCACAAGGAGAACGTGCAAAGAGAACTTGTTTCAAGTTCCAATTTCAAGAGGGTGAGCGCAAAGTGTCTCAGGAGGACACCAAAAGTCTTCTAATGAAGCAAGGGCCGAGTCCCTTAGAAAACTCAGTAAGTTTGTAAGCTCAGAAGAGATAAGGATTTTCAAAAGTGTAAGAGAGACCAAGAGTTTGGTCTGCATAAGGAAGAAGTTCGAAGGCCGAGACCTTCGAATAACTAGAAATCTTCTAAATTGGAAGATCATAGCTTAGGAGGGTTAGCGCAAAAGGATGTGGTCCGGACTCATTAAGGATTGAACAAATGGCAGAGAATCTTTGAGGAAGAGTTGTCGATATCTGACAGTCGTCGGATCAAGAGAAGTTGCGAGGAGGATAACAGTGAGAGTCATTCAACTCTCAGAGCCCAGGAAGAATGGTACCCATCGATCCAGGAGAGATCTAAACCGTTGGTTCATTTGGCGGGATCAAGTATCAGGAGATGGGAGGAAAGAGGTCCTTAGTTTGCAAAGTTGTGACATGCGAAATCACGATTTGATCGCAACCGTAGATCATGGGAATATCTGGACCATCTGATTAGAGTCTAGACAAGAGAGAGTGTGCATAGTAGGGAAGATCATATATGGGCCATTAGGTCTAGCGTAAGGAAAAATAGTCGTTGCATCCAGAAGAAGGTGCATGGGAGAAGTTTCAAAATTACCGAAACTATCCATTGTCAGAAGTGACAGGTGGCAACAGATCGAGGGTGTTCATGGAATTAGACATTGGGGTATTTGCAAGGAGCAAAGGAGAAAATATGCGAAAGAAGAATCTGTGAAATCATCAGAATCATCCATCATTGGAAGACATGTGGCGAAGATCCGAAAGTCATCAACTTTTCAGACTTCGGTAAGATAAGTGTGGAGAAGGGTGAGAATTCACAAAGAGTGAAATGAAAAATCGTTCGGAACCATTGGGTCCGGAAGGAAATGTGGCATAGATCCACACATCGGAGGATTGGGCACCAGGGGAACAAAGGTGAAGACAGGAGAAAATACCCGGGGAGTTGGGAGCTGAAATGATCCTCACCGTCCATCAGAAGGGACGTGTGGCAAGCAGTCAGTGTTTCGTCAACTCGCGACTTGAAGGAATCAATGGGTAAGAGTTTTAAGGACTCGCGATATGTAACAACCCTAGTTAAATGATTGCTTAAGGTTTATCAAGTATAAT
>CBVK0100527926.1:0-11745 GCA_900067695.1 Picea abies | reverse complement strand
GAAAGACGGAGGCGGTTGAGAAACTGACCCTGGTCTAGTTTTCCTTGTTTTATTGTCTAAAAAAGTTTTATCATTTCTTGGATGCCTAGACGGTGTGTTTTATAGCCTTAAAACACAAACTCTGGAACAACAGGGGCGATGGATGCCCTAGCACATCGCCGCATAGCAGCGATGATTGTGAGAGTGTATGGTTCACTGGCGACACAGCGGATCAGCGGTGGCCAGCTGATGGTGATGGAGAGAGTGTTGGATGACAAGCATTTATCCTGGGGGCTTACGCTACACTCGAGGATGGTGGGGCAGTTGGACCACTATCGGTCCACGGATACAAGGGAGTTTGCCTTCAGGTCCATCCTGGTGGCCTGGTTTCTGGAGAGGGTGTCAATGTTGCGCCTTAGGATTCTATTGGGTGTGTTAGGGGCACGAGAGCCACGGCTGAGGTGATGGTCAACTATGTTGCTTCACCATGGTGGTGGCAAAGGTGGCCACTTCTTCACTGCAGAGGTGACGCAGGTATGGCGGCAGATGCCGCAGGTGATATTACGGTACCCCTATGCCGGGGTTGACTTTCGAGATGATTCGGACATGGTGCTACCTCCAGGGGAGGTTTTTGACTGCCGAAGTATGTGGATGATGTTGATGTGTATGTTTTTGTATTTTTTGAGATAGCATTCCATATGTATATGATATAGATGTTGATACTATATGTTGTTTGTTTGCATGTGTAGATGTGGCACCTTGCGGGCGCGAGGTGGAGTTGCAGAGAGCGTCGTCTCGGCAGGAGTCGGAGAGACTGCCGCAGGGAGAGAGACGTCGGCCTGAGGACACTGCGGTGCAACCAGCTGAGCTAGAGAGGGTAGTGAGGAGACGTCGGTTTGATGACCCTGGTGCTGGGCCATCACACACTTCTCCGGTGGCTGTCGGAGTAGATTTTGAGGACATACGTCGTCATCTGGAGGTGGTGTTATAGGATGTGCCTAAGGGCATATGGTCTCGCATCTAGGATGAGGGTATCCTGGAGCAGTGTGTGGGGGTGTCGCCGCCATGGCGGGCCATAGTACTACGAGCAGCAGTGGCTGCTGCGATGACGACCGGATGACTGTCGTCAGGGCAGGAGAGGTCGGTTAGGGGGGGACCACCACTGCCTGAGGCAGGTGGTGGTGGGCCGCCACCTCCTGAGGGAGGAGCAAGCGGTGGTGCTCTAGAGGCATCGTGAGTGGTTCTCTTATGCATTGATGTATATATATTTTTTGTATATAGGCTAGTGAGCCCATTTTTGTACCGAGGTGCTTCATTGGCCTGTGGATAGTTGTATTTTTGTATGTAAACAGTTGGATGGCACTGTGGACCTTTTGATATATACATGAGCATACATTTGTGAGATCTATGTGGTGTTTACATGTGTTTTGTTAATGTTTTGATGATGTCTAATCTATATATGTGATGATAGTTTGTGTTATATGTTTATGTATGTGTAGAGATAGCTTGATGTGATATATGCTAGTCTAACACAATATTAGCTAGGTTATCCGTAATTTGATTCAATTGTCTTGGAATATGTGTAAATGTAATGGAATCAAAATGTCGAGATAAAAGTCTAACCTACAGGTATTTGTGAAAGAGGCAAGGATCACGGATGCGGTACACATTGTTGAGCTGGAGTACGACTAGTTGAGAGTCGAGGAAGACGCTAAGGTGATGAATACGATGATGTTGGGCATTGGCCAGGAGGCCAATGATGGTGGTGTATTTGGCTTGTTTGTTAGTTGTTGAACCCAAACATATGTCGCTCGAATGGAGCATGTCATGTGAGGGGGTGTAGAGAGCCCAAGCAGCCGAAGCAAGATTTTGTGTCCAATAGCTGGCACCGTCAGCGTAACTGATGTGGTAGGATGGTGGAGGAAGCATCTTTCAATAGCACAAAGGATAGTTTAGACGTGAGGGAGGGAAAAAATAAAAAACGCTATAAAAGAAATTACCTAAAGTAGAATGACTACATTTTAAGCGTAAAATTTCTTGAGATACAACCCGTTGACAACTTCTTTGAGAGAGAGGCCTTTGGGGGAGGCCAGGATGTATGTGCCCTTGGTGAGGCAATGTTGGATAATTTATGGGCCATGCCAGAGTGACTCGAATTTACCATGGCCAAAGGTATCATGAGCGATATCGTAAGCCAGGACGAGGTCGCCTTCGTGAAATGAGCGAAGGTTGACATGTCGATCAAAGGTAGCCTTGGATCATTTTTTAGCTGCCTCATTGTTCTATAAGGAAGATCAACGATCTTCATCTAGAGACTCTAAGTTCAGCAAGCGCTACTCCATTGGAGCAATGTCGGGTAATAGCTCAATTGCGGTGTGTAAAGTGGGAATTTCGCACTTGATGGGAAGAGTGGCCTCAACCCCATGGACTAGATGAAATGGTGTGAAACCAGTAGTTGTTTTCACAGCCGTTCGGTAAGCCCATAGCACAGAATCGTCAATAGTCAGGCACTGATGAAGAATGGTGTCGACTCCCCGCCGGTATAGGATGTCTCCGATGAGGAGGTAGTGGGGGGCCTGATGGCGAATACGACAACGATCATCTCATGAAAGGTGGTTACCGAAATTTTTAGTTCAGAGATAGATGAGGAGGTCGTCGTACCAAGGATCATCCGAAGTGATGTAAAAGAGATGTTGGTCGGGAAATTTGGTGTTCACGGGGGCACTGGTGGTGTCAGAGGGGAGGCCGTGACAAGTTCAGCGAGAACCATGGCCTTCTTACTTTTAGGTGTTGAGAACTCGAGGTCGTACTCCTGAAGGATAACGATCCATCAAGAAAATTTGTCATTAACTTGCCGATGACTAAGAAAGTACTGCATAGGGTTGGAATCTGCGACGACCTTTGTTGTGCAAAGCAGAATGTAGTGGCACAGTTTCTGGACTACGAGGACGACTACAAGAGCAAGTTTCTCTTTGTGTTTATACTTCAAGGGTGGACTCGAGAGGTTTTTACTAACGTAATAAATGACATGCTCACGATTTTCATCACCTAGATGGACAAGAACATCGGCTACTAATACAGCTGATGTTGATACGTAGAGGATATAGTCGTGATTGTATTCAGGTGCACTAATTAAAGGTGCATTTGAAAGTGTTGTTTTAAGATCGTCAAATGACTGTTGGGCATGGTCGTCCTAGTGAAATGGGATGTCGTGACGTAGTAAGCGAAGGAAACCATGTGCGTGTATGGCATAATCTGGGACAAAGAGTCTAAGAAAGTTAGCTTTGCCCTATAGGCTCTGAAGTTGACATAAATTTCGGGGAGGTGGAATTTCGGTGATAGCTTGGACTTTGAGGGGGTCCACAGTAATACTGCTTTGGGAAACAATAAAGCCGAGGAGGCACCCTGCGGTGACATAGAACACGCACTTGAGAGGATTCAAGAAGATGTCGTACTGACGACACCTTTGAAAGATGATTCATAAATCATCAAGATGTTGGGTGCATTTCTTGGAGCGAGTTGTGAGGTCGTCCAAGTAGGCGAGGATGATATGAGCCATATCGTGAAAGATGTATGTCATAGCCCACTGGAAAGTTGCTTCGGCATGCTTTAAGTTGAAAGGCATGACACGATATGCAAAAGTACCCCAAGGGGTAGTGAATGTGGTTTTAAACTGATCAGCGGGGTGAATTTGAATTTGATTATAACCAAAGAATCCGTCCATAAAGGATAGATCCTCGTGGCCTATGCAATCGTCGATAATTTGATCGATGAAAGGCATTGGAAAGTTGTCTTTGGGACATGCGTGATTGAGATTGCAAAAGTCTTTGAAAACGCGGATAGTGCCCTGTTTTTTGTTAACGGGTACAGGGTTGGAAACCCATGAGGTATAGGCGATGGGGTAAATGAACTCGACAACACATAATTTGTCAATTTCGGCTTTGATGGCTGCAGCTTTGGATGGGTGTAGCGGTCGTTGTCTTTAATGAACTGGTGAAATGTTGGGCCAGGTGTCGATGAGATGTTCGACGATAGAGGGATCGAGGCCAGGCATTTCCGTGTAAGGCAAGGCAAAAATATCCCGATATTCTTGGAAGAGGGATTTATATGCAGTGATTTTCTGAGGAGTGCAAGCAGCTCCGATGGTGATTTCTTCAACGATGCCATTTTTTATGGAAATGTAGATTTTAATGGTTGGGGAAATGTTGGCCATGTTGCCTTCTTCAAAAGAATCCGGGGAAGGAATGGGGTTTTTGAACCAGTCGACAGGCCCTGATGGGATAAAATCCTTGTTTTCAACCACGTAAACGGGGTGTTGGTTAGGAGGCGCGGAGGCTTCCTGTGGAAAGAAGAGTGTGCGGTGGTGTAGTGAATCTCAGGGAGAGTCTAGGTGGTTTAACTCTTTGAGTATTTCTTCGTCGCATTGGAAGTGACGGGAATACAAGGGGTCATGAGGAGTGATATCGGTGACAGTGGTCGTGTGGTTGCCCCCTGGTGAGGAAGAAGCAGGGGGAACAATGTTAGGATATGGTGAGGGTTCACTTGACATAAACCATATATTAAAGTACTGAGGGGTACCCGTGGTAGTTGGGTGTAAAATATCCGTAGGGGAATGATCGGGAGAGTTGGGGGGATTGGGGGGTGAATCCTTAGATAAGTCGTTTAAGAACCAAGGAGGCATTGGAAGGGCCTCAGGTTCTAGATAAATGACATGAAGATCCTCTAGTGACGAAGTAATGTCAATTATCAACTCTGCAGGTCAGTGAAGTCGGGTCAATTGACGTTGCCTATATTCAAGGATCATAGGACACTAGTATGTAAAATGAGCTAATGAGTCACAGAGAGAGCAAGGGCATCTCATACGTTCATTGACTGAAGTGGTGACATAACGGATGTCAGTGATATTTTTTGAGGAGGGTGTAGCAGGACTGGGGTTTCTCTAGAAGCTCTGGCGTACTGCGGCTAATGTCTGTCGAAAGCATGGCAGTGCAGGGCAATGGTGGGTATAATGGCCATACTCTGAACATATAGCACAAGCGTATTTGGTCCACAACCCTTTACTACTGGAGGGGGGGGTGGTAGTGGAAGGACTGGCGGTAGTGGCGAGTGTTAGGGGAGTGTGATTGAGTGGAATCAAATTTCGTAACTTTGGTAGAGATGGGCAGTTGTTGGTTTGGTGTCCCTCTTTCTCACATAGTGCACAAGGAGGTTGGATGTGTGGAGGAAGGGGAGCTATGGGCTCCTTTTTTTTTCTCCTGCCCCCTGCTATGGCAGGGGGGTTAGTGAGTGGGGTTTTGGTGGGGGTAAGTATGGGAATCATCATGGGGATTTCTTATTTTTTGCGGGGAAGGGATGGTCGAGGGACCATCTCTGGTGGGTGTAAATACCAAATGGGAATTGCTAACACCATATTAGGTAGGGTGAGCGTTGCGGCTACCTGAGAAGCTTCGATGCCTGGTGGGGGGTAAAAGAAGGGAATTTGGGTGATGGCTTGGGGAACTATCTCCCAAACTGGAATATGTCCTTGGGGAGAGGTGGAATCATGGACTGGTGGGGCCAACAAGTGTGCAGGAGGTTCTTGAGGGGAGGTTCTACGACGAGTGGGATGTCAGATATGATAGAAGCCTCTGTAGGAGGAAGGGTATCCTCTGCGTGAGTTCCATTAGATGATATGATGCATACTTGATTGGAAGGATGAAGGAGTGGTGGTGCTCCATGGTAAGTTCCTAACAATGATGGATCTTTAAAAATCCCAGGACCCATCTCGACGAGTGGATATGCGTCGTGGCTTGTGTGGATGAGAGGAAGAATGTTATTGATGTTGGCAGATGGATTAGGCTCGTAATGTGAGACTTGGTCAATAGTAACGATCTTCCCATTATGGGGGAACATCATTGTCTGAAAGACGGAAGATGCCACTGCCTTCATAGTGTACATGTAGCTACGACCGAACAAGATATTATAATCGAGTGGGGCATCGATAACTTCGATGTCGATGAGAATAGTTTTTCCCCCTAGTTCGACGGGGACATTTTGGAAGAGCCCTTCAGGAGACAATGGTCACCCGTCATAAGCTCGTAAAGTTATGGATGAGGGTATGATTTCGGGGGAACCAAGCTTCTGCCATACCATTTTGGACATAATGCATGTAGATGCACCTTCATCGATGATACACTGATGAACTGTGATGTTCCATATTTTTACTGGTATTTGAAAAGCAATCAAGGTGAGAAGGCGAGGTTTTCCACTGTCAAGATCAAAGGTAATGAGTCAGGTATCTGTGGGATCGACTTCCCCTAAGGCAAAAATTATAGATTTCCGCTAAGTAGGACAAGTCTCGAGGACCTCCAATACTGACATGGCAGCCGGGGATTGTGCTAAGTCGTCTACCAAACTATAGTAATGAGCTGCCCTAGCCTGTGGGTTGTGGACATTCCTGCACAATGGGATGCGAGGGATGCGAAGCGGTGGTTCGGTGGAAGGGAGAGGAATCACCAAAGGGGGTCCCGTCGGTGTAGGGTTTGTCTCTGGAGGGATGGGAGGAGACTCAGCGGGTGTATAATACTGACGATTGTGTGTTTGCAGAAGGATTTCTTCCTCACTAGTGAGGAGAATTGTGTGATCTGCTAGATTGTTGGGGTTGAGGTATTGTCCCACCTGAGGTGGAGGATGTTGTGGGTCTTGTTGGGTGTTTATCACACCTTGATGTGGAATAGGATTCTACAGCACGGCAGGAGGGGGTTGTTGCACATATTTTTGTGGTGCCTGCTGAGGGGCAGGCAGTGTTGGAGAATGGGGAAGACTACCAAAGTCTTTCAACCGTTTGAAATCAACGATTTGGGGGCAATGATGAGTGTCATGGCCGAACTCACCACAAAGGGCACAAGGGAATTTGGTTTTAACATTATTGTTATTTCACCCTTGGCGTTTATTATTATTTGCCCCTTGGGGGTTTTGGTTCCCTTGGTTCTGGTTGCCCTTAATGGATTGGTGTTGTGGGGGTTGATTCTCACCTTGACCTGGGTTGTTGTTATTCATGTTCCATCCTTTCTTCTTGGAATTGTTCGATGGATGGGTTGGATTGGCCATATTTAGTTGTTCAAAATTTTGGTATTGTTGAACGACAGAGGGTTGAACAAAATTCACCCCCGCATGAGGATGTAGGGGATCCATGGGTTGTGGGGGACCAGGAAATGGGAAGTATGGATTCTATGGTGGTAATGATCCATAAGGTACATAGGAAGGCGTAGTGCTTTTGCTAGTACTATAAGCTGAGGTAGAGGGGGTACCAAAGTTTGTTTGAATAGGTGGGTGTATGGGGGGTGTCGGCGGTGGTCCACTGATGGGTGGAGGTATAGCAACAGGGTATGATTGTTGGTAAGGGGGTGGGGGGTAATACGGAGTGCCCTTGTATGATAGCGGGTATTGAGGTGTGCCATACATCACTGGTGGTTGGGGTTGTGGACCGTGGTGAGTGGTAGTACCAATCAATCCGTCTGTTGAGTGAGACATCCCAGGTTTGTCTTGGCCAAATGGCACAGGTTTTGGAAGATCAGGAAGTACAGTGTATAAGTACCCTGATTGTGCATAGATGAGGTCATATTGTTGGGCCTTACTGATGGCTTCCTCTTCAGATTGAGGGAAGGTGGAAGCTACATCCTTACCAACGAGAGAGACAAGTGATCTAAGAAACCAGTCGAGACACTGTTGCTTGGTGATTTCTGCTTTGCACAAACTGCATCGCCTATGCCACTTGTGAATGTGGTCAGCGATATGTGTGGCTGAGATTTGTTTGAAATTAGAAAGTAGTTCTAGACCATTGTCGTGGCAGATGGGTAATTGGAAGAAGGTCAAGAATGCTTTGGCCAATGACTCAAAAGTTGCGTGGGACCCTGATTTTTCTTCTACATACCATTTGGACGATGGGCCAGTGACTATGCATTGAAATAATCGTAGTATGATGGAATCATCCATAATGCTATTGGAGGAGCACCATAGGTGAAAGGTCATGACATGGTTGGCAGGGTCATCGCCTGCCTTTCCTTCAAAATTTGGTATGTCTGAAGGTAGTTTGTTGGGCATTGCAGGCCATGTGGGATCATGCAATATAGGTTCATTGGTGAGTTTGTTGAGATCTGGTATGTTGAGAGAGGCCAAATATGGCATCTGCAATGGGGGGGGAGGATTAGCTCTGGCCATGGTGTGAGTTTGTTGTGAACCTAACCCTTGAGGGGGGCTAGGTGGGTTGGTGCTTCCTCCTTGAGAGGAAGTTGGTCCCCCGCTTCCGTGTAAAGGAGAGCGTCTGAACGGATGACCTTAGGAAGTGGACCTAAGTAATGTAGAAACAAGCAAAGCTGACCCTAAAACAATAGCACTCACAGGAGCGTGTGAAGGAGGTGTCAATGAGTGGGCAGGACCAGACACTCCCCCTAAGATAGGAGGGAGGTTTAGCAAGCGTCATGAACAACGGAGGTTTTGTGGGTCCCCTATGATGTCCGACTAGCCGTGTGAATGTGTGCAAAGAGTGGTGAGAGTAATATAGAAACAAGAGCCTTTGCATTGAATGTTTACACAATATATCCAAATCAAACTATAATCAGAGATGCATCATACATAAAATGTTTTGTTAAAAAAGAAGCATCATACACCCCCAATCCTCCTTCTGAACATTACAATATGTTTTGCTATACCATTTGGTTAAAAGTCACCTTATTAAGTAAGATATCTTGAGTTCAAGTCTCTCTTTTGTTACTTTTTTTGAAAAAGTTCATGCTAAAATTGTAAAGTGTATTTCACTTCAAGTATAAAAGTGAATCACTATAAGTAGCTTTACTATTTTATTTTAGAGTTATTTATTTTGCATGCATCTTTTCTTTGTAAAAGTGAGCCCCACTTCTCTTTATAAAAGTGGGTCACTTCATAAAGCAACTTACACTACCATGTGGTCCTTTGGTTACCGTTTATGCCTTTTTTTAGAAGGGCATAACTCTCACATCTGAATTTCATTTTCAATGCCGTGTTTTTTAAAACTGCATAACTTTTTGAACTCTTTCCATTCAGATCATCATTTTCAGTTTTTAAATCAATATTATCTGCATATTTAATATGGATTCTACAAGTAATCTCTTACTTACCAATACCAAATACTTCCAATGGAAATCCCATATGGAGGATTTATTAAGAAGTAAAGGTTTGTATCGGATTACCTTGGGAAAGGAAACAACACCCATTGATGCTGATAAGCAAGCCAAATGGGATAATAGGAATGACAAAGCACATGGATTAATCAGAATGTCCATCTCTCCTGATTTGAGGTTCCACCTTCAATCAATTGATAAACCCAAAGAAGCTTGGGAAAATATTGAATCCATGTTTGGTAAACAAAATACTATTTGAGCACAACAGTTATAAAATCAAGTACTAACGTTGAGTCCAAGTGATTTTTCTTGCATTGAATACTATCTATCCAAGTTTAAAACACTCAGAACTTTATGTGAAGAATGTAAGATAAAGATAGACAGAGATCGTTGCATCTATCTTATTATTTCTAATCTAGGTAGTGCATATTTTGTGTTTTTATCTACCTTTTATGCCATACAAGAGGTTGTAGGGGCATCTTATCAAAAACCCAGTCTTGGGAACTTTTTTGATTATTTGATTAGAGAGAAAGATAAGCTAGTACAACTTGGAGTGATCAGCACTGCAGGTACCTCCAACAAATCCTTAGTTGTCTATCAAAAAGATAAACCCAAGAATCCCAAGAAGCAACATCCTCGCCACAACAACAAGCAATATAAGAGTCAAAAACCCACTAAGACAGCTTTTTCTCCTAATGGAGACAAAGGAGCAAAATATTAAAATAAGAATATTAACAGACATTGCAACTTTTGTGATAAATATGGTCATGATGAGTCCAAATGTTTCAAGAATATGGCAGCTTTAGAAGTAGTGATGAAGAAGAAAAACATCAGTATTGATTCTACTTCTTCTTCTTCTTCTCATGGGCATGCACTTTTTGCTTATGGTTTCTCCTTCAATACAAATTCTACTTCTACTTCTACTTATGATGAGTGGCTTATTGATTCTGGAGAATCCTATCATATGGCTAAGGATAGAGCCATATTTTCTACTCTAAATGAATGTAACACCAAGCAAATATTTTTTGGTGATGATAGATCTCTTAGTGTTGAAGGATCTGGAACAGTTCAAGTAGAAAATGGACATTTCAATGATGTATTATGTGTTCCAAGTATTTCTTGTAACCTTCTATCAGTATATCAAATCACTCATTCAAGTGACGGTAAAACTGTAGATTTTTCACCTCACCAAGTTGTAATCAAGGATCTAAAAGATCCTAAACATGTTCTTGTAATTGGAATTGTTGATGATATTACCAGGCTGTACAAATTTGACAACTTTGGGTCATCATCATTTTCATCATTTTTTGTTTCTCATAGCGATGACTTGAGAAAAATTTTGGCATGAGCGGTTTGGTCATCTAAACTATCGCTCATTGTAGCAACTATGTAATCAACATATGGTGATTGTTCTTCCTCTTGTTTCATGCAAAGATGGTGTTTGTGTCGGTTGTGTTCTTAGCAAACATCATCAAGACAGTTTTGACAAACGTGCCTCTTGGCATGCCTCGGGTCCTTTGCAGCTTGTTCACAGTGATTTGTGTGGTCCACTTTCTTCTCCTTCTTTTTCTGGGTGTAATTATTTCTTAACTTTCATTCACGACTTTTCCAAACGTACTTGGATTTACTTTTTAAAACTTAAGAGCGAAGTTTTTGACAATTTTTTAGCCTACAAGGCCCTTGTAGAAAAGCAATCTGGACATCAAATTCAAAGGTTAAGAACAGATAATGGAGGCGAATATGTGAACAATAATTTTATAAGTTACTACACTACACAGGGAATCCAAATGAAACACATTGTTCCATATACACCACAATAAAATGGTGTTGTTGAGAGAAAGAACCACACATTAAAATAAATGGATAATTGTATGATCCAATCGAAGGGATTAAATCTAAAGTATTGGGCGGCAACCATCAACTATGAAAATTACATAGTAAATCACACTCCCAGAAAGACTCTTAAAAATATAACACTGGAAGAAGCTTGGACTAAAATTAAACTAGATGTAAGTCACTTCCGTGTATTTGGGAGTATAGCATGGGCTCACATTCCTGATGAGAAAAGGAAAGCATTGCAGCCTAAAAGTGATAAGTTTATATTTGTTGGTTATTCTGAAGATGTCAAAGGTTACAAAATTCTTCAATCAGATTGTAATGAAATTATTGTTAGAAGAGATGTTAAACTTGATGAAAATCTCTTGGCCTATGAGCCTAATTTGGTGTTTGTTCCTTCTTTAGCCTGTGAGCCTAATTCGATGGTTGTGCCTTCTTCAGCCTGCGACCCATCTTCAGTGTTTGTGCCTTCTTATGATCTGGTTTCTTCTTCAGATGATGACAGTGAGGATAAAACTCCACCTCCACCTGCTCACCCTCCTCCAGATGATTCCTTTGAACTTGAACCAGCACCATCTCCATCGCTTCCTAGATGGGTCTGTTCAACACAAGAAGCATTTGGTGATCTTGTCAATGATCCTTCAAATCAGCATCAGACACATTCACAGATCCAGCAAGCCTCTTCTCTTTTGGCTCAAGTTTTAGAAACTCATGATCCAGAGACATTTGCAGAAGCTTCAAGTCATCCAGATTGAGATACAGCAATGAATGAAGAGTATCGTTCTTTAATGGA
>CBVK0100527925.1:0-11745 GCA_900067695.1 Picea abies | reverse complement strand
ATTGGATGGACAGTTTAGAGGATATTTGAAATATTTAGGTTTCATTTTAGTTTCCTAGTTTAGTTGATTTTGGGAATATCTTCCCAGATTATGTAAACAGTTTGATAACTGCCACAGGGAGGTTTTACCCTGTGGAAAAACTTATAAATACTTATTATTTTTGTAATAAGGACATCCTCATTCGTGGGAGAACAAGGATATGGAATTTTAATACAGACTAAGACATAATTTGATGTTCTTCTACAGCTTTAGCTTTTCATAATATCAATATTTTGTTTCATGTTTATGTGTATCAATTTGCATTTGGTTAATGACTACTTTAGCTATCTTAGTCTTTTGCAAATGATATAATTTAATCAATATAATCCATATCTGATTTCTTCCAGTGTATAAAAAACATAGCAATCACTTGATTCAGTTTGTGAATGACAGATTTCTCTTCTTCATAAGTTGAATTATTAAGTATAATTTTTTGCATAACAGGTTTCCCTTATTGCAAAGATTTATAAATCATATAATTGTTATGATTTTTTATGTCTTGTTTGTCCTGTAAACAAACTCAAAGAGCATTGCAGCTATCATTTACAAGAAGCTTTTGGATTATCCGGTGCAAGTTTCTTTCCTCCGACTAGCTTCGAAGTCATCATACGCAGGACAAATCTGGAGCGTTTCCAGGTCTGTTTTTTGTTTATTTGTTTAGTATATTTGTTAGTATTTTAGTTAGATATATGTGTGTTTAGTATATTAGATTGTTTAATTTTAGTAAGTTTTATTTATTGTTTACAAAATTATAAAATCAACAAAAAATATCTTTCTCTGCCTTAGGGTAGAAAACAAATGAGTTTTCCAGGTTTTATTTAAATCTTTATTTTGTAGATATTGTACATTTTGTAAATAAGTAATATATTAGTTAGTAGTTTGTATATATATAAATAGTAGATTAGATAGTTTGTTAGTTTTAATTAGATTAGTTAGATTAGTTTGTTTTATTTATTTTAGTTAGTTTGTTTTATTTAGTTTTAATTAGTTAGTTTTATTTAGTTTTAGTTAGATTAGTTAGTTTAGATTAGTTTTCTCTTTGGTTTTATTAGGACCTTAGATCGGATAACGGAGCCGCTAAACCCGTCAGGGTGGTTCATTCCAAATGGCTTGGGTTATTAAACAACCCCGGACCGGTTCCACTCTCTCAGTTGGCGGACGGTCAATTTCGCCCGTCAACAGGAACAAAGCTCTCGCACACCCAAGAAACCTCTCATGGAAGGAGAAAATAAAGATGACAGGACATGATATCCTTTCAAAATGTTTCGTGAAGAATCACTCACACAATAGAGGAACACGATGATGGATAGTTTCGCGCAAATCCTTCGATGACTACCAACAGACGATGCATCTTCTTTGAGCGGAGGCGTCGGCCCCTTCAAGGTACAAATAAACTTCGATATTCCTGTGTTTGAAGGTCAGATATATGTAGATGGTGTAGACAAGTGGTTGAATCTAATAGAAGGGTATTTTTCTGTCCATAACTTTTCGAATATTACTTTTTCACTCCTCAAAGTCATTCCCCATGTCTAAGATTGGTGGGAAATTTTCTGTGAGAAAAAGGAAACATAGGAACCCTTGTTATTTACAGTCACAACCACCTGGGAATCCTTTAGGGATGCTATTAAGGAGAAATACTACCCTATTGAAAGTTATGATGACTTGTATACCAAATGGAGCACACTACGGAAAGAAAGAGACCAAGCAGTGCCATAATTCACAAACATCTTCCATACGTTGTGCACTAAGATGGGTATCAAAGATTCAAAGTGAAATCTAGTGCTCAAGTATCATGGTTCTCTGCATAGATACATCCAAACAGAAATGGAATTTCTAGACATATCGTCCTTGGGCGCGACCTACCGATATGTCGTCAAAATCGAGCAGAAGATCAAACAAAAGAGGCGACAATTTGGGCCCGGGAACCCCTCACAGCAAAAACCAGGAAAGGGCAGCCCCAACCCACATAAAAAGGACAGAGAAAATATGGACAGTATCAGGACAACTAGTCCAAGACCCAAGCAAATAAGGACACCAGAAAGACAAAGAAATATATTGGGAAGTGGTGTGACTTCTATAAGAGTCGTTGGCATAACACTGTTGAATGTCACTCAAAGCAGTCGTTGGTGGCCGAAGTGAAAGCCTTTGAACCAGATGCGGGATCTGACTCTGAGTCATAACCAAAAAGGGTAATACAGATGATTGACACGAAACCCATTGCCACTGTTGCTACCACCAAGCTCCATCCTGACGAACTAAACGAGCCAGAAGAAGGAGACTGCCTCTTCCATTCACATATGTGGGTAAAAGGCACCCCACTACACTTCATTGCTGATAGCAGTAGACAAAAGAACCTCATCTCAGTAGAGGTTGTCAAGCGGCTAGCCCTACCGACAATGCCACACCCACAACCTTACATCATTGGATGGCTCCGCCAAGGAAGAGATCTCTGCATCAACCAACAGTTTTGATTGTCGTATGACATCAAGCCCTTCAAAGATGAGGTATTGTGTGATGTTACTCCTCTCAAAGTCTGTGATGTTATTTTGGGCCAACCTTATTTATGGAAATGTCATGTTGTATATGAGTCTAGGCCTCGTAGTGTTATTATTACTTTGAACAAGAAATTGTACAGAATACCTGAGGAAGTCCCACCTAGTGCTATTTCCTTGATCTCTTCCAAGAAATGCAGGAAGGTCATCTCTCAGATGAGGAAGTTTGTCTTCTTTGTGATTCTCTTTCAGAATGAGCGAAAGATCACAACCATATCCAGGGTCTCTGCAGTTTACCTCTCCACACATCAGAAGAAAGCAGATAAGGTCGTTGAAGAATACTCGGATATCTTCTCCTCACCTACCGAGGTACCTTTGCACTGTCAAGTCAAGAACCCAATCGATCTGACCCCTGACACACCGCTGCCCAATGGGCCACTCTATCGCCACTCTATGTTAGAGAATGGGGAGATCAAGAGACAGATCCAAGAACTGCTCCACAAGGGGCACATCCATCCCATATTATCACCTTGCAGGAGCCCAATCGTGCTAGTACATAAGAAAGATGGAACCTGGTGAATCTGCATTGATTATCGAGCCCTGAATAAAACCACTGTTAGAAACTGATACCCAATTCCCTGAATCGATGACCTCCTTGATCAAATCACAGGGCCCAAATACTTTAGTAAGATTGATCTGAAGTCTTGCTACCACCAGGTCCCGATAGAACAGACATATGTATGGAAGACCGCCTTCAAGTCAAAGGAAGGTCTTTTTGAATGGTTGGTCATGCCCTTTGGTTTGACAAATGCTCCAACCACTTTCATGAGGATGATGGACGATATCTTGTGACCATTTACCAATAATTTTGTAGTGGTGTATCTGGATGACATTCTCATTTACAACAAGTCTTGGGCAGAACACTTGCAGCATATTCAACAAGTTATGCACACCCTATGAGAGCACAAGCTATACGCCAACTTGGAAAAATGATCCTTCAACATGGACATGGTCCATTACCTGGGCTACATCGTTGATCAACATGGCGTACATATGGATCCAGCCAAGATCCAAGTTATCCATGGTTGGCCAGCCCCAACCACACTTATTGAGCTTCAAAGCTTCTTGGGCCTTGCCAATTTCTACTGTAGGTTCATGTTGGGGTTCTCCCATATTGCATGGGCCCTCAACCAAATAACCAGGGGTGGTGGTATGGAAAAATTTGCGTGGGGTCGGTCCCAACAACAAGCGTTCGATGATTTGAAGCAATGCTTGTGCTCAGCCCCAGTACTTTCACTACCAAACCTACAACAACCCTTTGAGATCGAGATGGATGCTTTAGACTATGTTGTGGGCACTGTTCTTGCTCATCATGGCCACCTCGTGGCCTATCATAGTGAGACACTATCATATGTTGTCCGTAAGTACCTTACTTATGACAAAGAAATGTACTCCATTGTGCAAGCATGCCTCCAGTGGAGACATTACATTCTTGGGAAGGAGACTGTCATCCACATTGATCATAAGCCACTACTGTTCATGCGGACAAAATGGTGCAGCTAGTACCACCCGCGCTCCCCGCTTCCACCAGGACCTTCTTTAACTTTGGCCCGAAGAGATAAACTGCCCTTCAACTTCCCAGTCGGAAGTTCTTTACCCACAACAACTCTCCAATGGCCTCCCTTAACAGTCGGAAATTCAGAATTCGCGATATCGCGAATTCTATGCTCGCGTGCCTTGTGCCTCACGAGCTCCCGAACTCCGATATGGGTCAATCGTTGACTTTCTCCTCTTCTATTATCGGAGTTTTCCCTATTGGGATATCGCTACTCGCGATGTCAACAACTTGAATTTCGAAACTATGAACCCCGATGTAGCGACCCTCCGATACGATGCCACGTGTACCCCACTAGCTCCCGGGGTCCCACACTGCCACATCACCGTCGAGATATCATGAATCACGAATCCAACTTGCGAGCGTTCTCTGCTATCGAGAACCCCAATTCTCCGAACCCCGATATATTGGGATTTCTTGACATGCATCCCCACAATCAACGGTTATGATTTCGTCGGGATATCGTGTATCACAATATCATCGCTTCCGTTCCAACGGCTTGGCACTTCAACTCGCGATGTGCCGATATGCGATGGCACGTGAAAATCTTATCGCTCCTATGAACCCAGATCGACGGCATGGATTTCTCCCGAGCTTTGAACTTCTAAATACTCGCACTATAATCTCTGCGCACCTTCACAAGATCTGACGATCGTCGGGTCTTTGCGGATTTCCTCTCCTTAAGGAATCCCTCCGCTTCAAAGCTTCTTCCATTTCAAACCTTCTCTTGGTCCTCCTCCACGGAATCACAAAGGACTATCCTTCCTGAGCTTGTCAACTCTGACTCCCTCAGAGACTTTGTGCACTCTTTCCATGCGCGACACTCAACAACTCTCAAAGTGTTGAGTCCTTCATATCCTGTGCACTTGGAGTCACAGTAATCCCTGCCTTCCTTTGCTCAGACTAGCTACTGAGACTTCAAACTCGGCCTGAACTTCTCTTGCATGACCCTATTAAACCCAAATCAACTTCTGGGTGAACGAGAATAAGAGTTTAACTGTTGAGCCTCATCAACGCACTCTATGAGGATGAATTCAACTGCACTCTATGCAGGAATCTCCCGGCTCAACCAGAGAAACAATTGAAACTCATTCACTCACTCTCTCAGATTTCAAATCAACCATGAAATCACATACAAAGCATATAAAAGTAATTGCATGACAGGAAGCAAATACTCATGAGCATAATCATCAACACACAGAGAAATAACACATAACCATGGAATTGAATCAAAGCTTTCTTCTATTAATTCAATCTCTGTACATGGATGTTCTTCATACAATTCTCTACTCTGCTTTCTTCAGCAATGCTGCTTCATAATAATACAATGTACAAAGGAGGGTGTCTATATCCTGTTTCCCTCTCGAGCTCTAAAGCTATCAAATCTAGAATTTAATATCCTATCTACTTTACATTAAATCTATTAAATGCCTCATCTAACTAAGGACGAGAGCTTATCCTCTCAAGGTCCATTACAATACACAAAGTGTGCTTCATTAAATCTACACATTTATGTTTGGCGCAACAAATATCACGGTGCTTTCAAAAAGAAATCTGTTGGCTCGTCTAGCTATCCTTTCTGCTCCATGCGCTGGCTCGCTTGATGTGGGCGATGCTACTGCATCATACTCCCTAGCTTGAAAAATTTCATGGGCTCCTGTCCATGAGCTCCTGCACAGTCTGCCCATGCTTTTGGATAACTGCTTCAGTCTCCCAGCTAGCGTCCTCCACTGGGTGATTCTTCCACTTGACCAGATACTCAAAATATTGCTTCCGCCTGGTCTTTTTTCTCACTCGCTTGTCTAGTATGCATTCCATCTGTGGATTTTCTGCAACTGGAAATTGTTTCATCCACTGGACCACTGGTTCCTCAGTTCCAGCCTCTGCTTCTCCATCCTTGTATGGGTATAAATCTGAGACATTAAAAATCGAAGATATCCCGATGCCATCTGGTAATTCGATCTCATATGCATTCTCTCTGAATTTCTTCAGGACTCTGCATGGTCCGATCTTCTTCATCTTGAGTTTATTGTATGTACCCCTCGAGAACCTTTCTTTCCTCAAGTGTGCCAGAACCAGATCACCAACTTCGAACTGAAGTTGTCTCTGACGCTGATCTTCTCTGCGCTTATAATCCTAATTTGAGTCAATTAGCCGCTGCTTCACCTGGCTGTGAAGTTCCTGCATCGCTTCAGTGAACTCCTCTGCGCTAGCACTGATAATTGCAGTGTGTTCTGACTCCCTGAGTTTAGAAACTCCCCTCGGTTTTGTTCCATACACAATCTGAAATGGGCTTTTTCCTGTACTCCGATTCACCAAATCATTGTATGCAAACTCTGCCTGCGGCAATACGTTGTCCCAGCTGCTATGGTGCTCTATCACCAAGATCCTCAGCAAGTCACCAAGGCTTATGTTGACGACCTCGGTCTGTCCGTCTATATGCGGATGGTAAGCTGAACTAAAATCCAAATTAGTCCCCAGCTTCTTCCGTAGCGTTCTCCAAAAATGACCTATGAATTTCGTATCCCTGTCCGAGACTATGCATTTCGACAATCCATGAAGTCTGACAATTTCTTTGAAAAACAAGTTTGCGATGTGCGTTGCATCGCTGGTTTTCTGACACAGAATAAAATGTGCCATCTTAGAAAACCTGTCCACCACCACAAAGATGGAATCAACACCTCTTTGCATCCTTGGCAAACCCAATACTAAATCCATGCTTATCGCCTCCCATGGCCTCTCTGGTATGGGTAATGGCTGATAAAACCCGACATTCTGCTTTTGGCCTTTCGAATGTTGACAAATTCGACACCTGTCAACAAACCTTTTTACATATGCTCGCATGCCTAGCCAAAAATACAATTCGCTCAGCTTCGTGAATGTTTTTTCATGTCCAAAATGCCCGGCCAAACCTCCGCTGTGTTTCTCCTTCAACAGGTTCTCCCTCATGGAGCAATTCGGAATACACAACTGATTGCCTTTGAACATCAATCCTTCTTGGATCATATAATTTATCCATGGGCTCCTATCTCTGAGAACTGGATTCTCAGTTGCTTCATACGCTTCTCCGAAATCTGCATCTCCGGGATACATGTCTTTCAGATTCTCAAAACCTAACGTCTTGACCTTGAACTCCTGCAACAACAAACATTTCCTGCTCAAAGCATCAACCACTTTGTTAGCAGTCCCTGAAATGTGTTTGATCACAAATGTGAAATTCTACATATATTCTACCCATTTTGCATGTTTCTGATTCAACTTTTCTTATTGACTCACAAATTGCAATGCATGATTATCGCTGTACAGAACAAATTCTTTGGGTATCAAGTAATTCCTCCACTTCTTCAATGCCTGTATGATGGCATAGAACTCTTTATCGTACATGGAGTATTTCAGCTTTGCGTCATCCAGCTTCTCGCTGAAATAAGAAACTGGTCTGTCCTCCTGACTTAAGACCACTCCTATGGCATACCCACTGGCATCACACTTCACTTGAAATGTCTTCTAAAAGTCTGGCAACACCAACACTGGTTGCTCTATGATCTTTCGCTTCAACAGATTGAAGATTTTCTCAGCCTCTGCTGTCCAATGAAAAACTTTATGCCGCTTCTTCACCGTGTCCATCATCGCTGCGCTGATTCCACTGAAATTCCTAATGAATTTTCTGTAGAAAATAGCCAAAACATAGAAACTCCTCACCTCAAAAAAATTTCTGGGTGATGGCCAATTCTTGATCACCTCCACCTTTTCAGGATCCATTTTCAACTCATTCGCTGATATGACAAATCCCAAATAAAATAGCTCCATCTTCATGAAGGAACACTTCTTCATGTTGACCAACAACTTCTCCTGCTGTAGCCTTCTCATCAAAATGGCCGAATGCTTCAAATGCTCAGCCTTTGTCTTACTGTAGATCAATATATCGTCCAGATATACGACTACAAACTTCCCGATGAACTCCCTTAGGACTTCATTCATCAGTCTCATAAATGTGCTCGGCGCATTTGTCAGGCCAAACGGCATGACCAGCCATTCGTACAAACCCTCATTTGTCTTGAATGATGTCTTCCATTCATCACCTTCCCTCATGTGAATCTGGTGATATCCTCTCTTCAAATCGATCTTTGAAAAATAATTTTCCCCACTCTGGCAATCCATCAGATCATCCATTCTCAGCAGTGGAAATCTGTACCTGATGGTTATCTTGTTTATCGCTCTGGAGTCTGTACACATTCTCCAACCTCCATCCTTCTTTGGACTAAGCACTGTTGGAACAACACACAGACTCAGACTTTCTCTGACCAGTCCTTTATCCAGCAAATCCTGTACCTGCCTCTTGACTTCCTCATTTTCCTGTGGCGTCAATCTATACGCAGCTTTATTTGGCAAGATGGCTCCGGGTATGAGATCAATGTGATGACTCACACTCCTTATCGGTGGTAACGAACGAGGTAGTTCGTCCACGATGATGTCAGCGAACTCTCCCAGTAGTTCCTAAATCTCATCTGGCAGATCATCCACTCTTGTGCTAGTCAGGACAATTCTCGGTTTCATGACCACAAAGAATTGTGGACCTTCCTTCTTCTCCATTTCTGTGAGAAGCTCCTTCCCACTCATGAGAAGTATGGTATTGTTTACTTCCGACTTCACTTCTTTATCCTTTATCGGAAGCAATTTATGTGTCATCCCATCCTTCTCTAGGGTATATGTGTTCATTCTCCCATCATGAACCACATTTCGGTCATACTGCCATGGTCTACCCAACAATACATGACATACATCCATGGGAATGACATCACATAGGAATTTATCCTTATATTCACCCATTTTGAAATCAACTAAACATTGTTTAGTGACACTCACCTGATGTCCTTTCTATAGCCATGATACCTTGTATGGACTCAGGTAATCAGTCGTCTCCAGCTCTAATTTCTCCACCATCTCGGTCGAAACGAGATTGTCGGTGATTCTGTTGTCCACAATGACCTTGCATTTCCAGTGCTTGGTTTTGCATGTGGTCCTGAACAGTCTAGTTCTCTGAGCTGTGTCCTCCACCTCTTTCTCGGGTGTTAAAAGAACTTTATGAACTGTCAGTGACCTTCCACTTACGGTGTCCCCATTCTCAACATCACGCCTTTGCGCCTCAGCGATGTGAGCTTCTCCTCTGTCCATTTTCCTGTCTGGACAATCAACGGCTTTATGTCCGTCCTTCCCACATGTAAAACATGTGATGATTCCTCCTCTGCCTCTTCCTCTTCCCCTGGTATGAGGAAAAGTGTTCGCATCAGCATATCCACCACCCTGCTTTGTATGTTGTCTCCTTGGCTCAGCATATTGTTGTCTTTGTCGTGAGGTTCCCCCTCTCTCAATCTTACCCTGAGGCTTCTTCCATTCTTCCTTGGGCTTCTGAGTTCTTTCTTGGGCCACTGTCTTTCCTCTGGACTGACTTCTGCCTCGCCCTCGCTAACCTTGCTTGCGGTTCAACTTCTCCTCGACTTTCATAGCCATTTGGTAAGCATCCTCAACCGTTCTGATAGTTGTCATGCTTAATTCATCCTGAATGTCGTATCTCAGACCATTCAGATATCTCGCCACCTTCTCATCATCGCTTTCCTGATGAACTACTCAAATATTGAGCTTATAAAACTCTTTGGTGTACTCCTTCACTGTCATCAAATTCTGTCTCAGGTTCTACATTCGCCTGAACAGTGTAATCTGATAATCCCTTGGGATGAATTTCGATTTCATCTTTGCGATCATTCGATCCCAGCTTTTAATCTTCTGTTTGACTTTGGAACGTCTATCTGCCTGTAGCTCGTCCCACCACAATGTTGCATGTGCTTTCAACTTGGTAACAACATGCGTTACCTTCTTATCCTCTTCGATATCTTCATAATCGAAGTAGGTTTCAAGAGCTCAGATCCAATCCAGCAACTCCTCTGCATCCAGGCTTCCTTCATATGCTGGAATGTCCATTTTGGTCTTGGAACTCATTCGGGAAATGGCCTTGATCAACCGCTCGGTTGATGCATCTTCTGCTGCGAATTCTTCTTCGTGTCCAACTTCTTCTTCCACCTCGGAATCACTAAGATCCCCAGCACCAACTCCACGTCTCTGAGTTGTTTCCATCTCCTCAAGTCTCGCCCTGAGATCTTGTATCTGTCGCTCCATCTCTGGATTCCCTGCTGGTCTACCTCTTCTTCACACCTCCCTGTCTTCAAGATTAGGTGACTGTCTTTCTCTTCGTGGTGGCATGATGTATTCTCTTCTCTGCTACAGAAAGCAAAGAATATTCCAGCATTGATTACCGAGCCCTGAATAAAACCACTGTCAGAAACCGATACCCAATTCCCTAAATCGACGACCTCCTTGATCAAATCACGGGGACCAAATACTTCAGTAAGATTGATCTAAAGTCTTGCTACCACCAGGTCCCAATAAAACAAACATATGTATGGAAGACTGCCTTCAAGTCAAAGGAGGTCTTTTTGAATGGTTGGTCACGCCCTTTGGTTTGACAAATGCTCCAACCACTTTCATGAGGATGATGGACGATATCTTGTGACCATTTACCAATAATTTTGTAGTGGTGTATCTGGATGACATTCTCATTTACAACAATTCTTGGGCAGAACACTTGCAGCATATTCAATAAGTTATGCACACCCTGCGAGAGCACAAGCTATACGCCAACTTGGAAAAATGATCCTTTGGCATGGACATGGTCCATTACCTGGGCTACATCGTTGATCAACATGGCGTACATATGGATCCAACCAAGATCCAAGTTATCCATGGTTGGCCAGCCCCAACCACACTTATTGAGCTTCAAAGCTTCTTGGGTCTTGCCAATTTATACTATAGGTTCATGTTGGGATTCTCCCATATTGCATGGGCCCTCAACCAAATAACCAGGGGTGGTGGTATGGAAAAATTTGCGTGGGGTCGGTCCCAACAACAAGCATTCGATGATTTGAAGCAATGCTTGTGCTTAGCCCCGATACTTTCACTACCAAACCTGCAACAACCCTTTGAGATCAAGATGGATGCTTTAGACTATGTTGTGGGCACCGTTCTTGCTCATCATTGCCACCCCGTGGCCTATCATAGTGAGACACTATCATGTGTTGTCCGTAAGTACCTTACTTATGACAAAGAAATGTACTCCATTGTGCAAGCATGCCGCCAGTGGAGACATTACATTATTGGGAAGGAGACATTCATCCACATTGATCATAAGCCACTACCGTTCATGCAGACAAAATGGTGCAGCTAGCGCCACCCGCGCTCCCCGCTTCCACCAGGACCTTCTTTAAATTTGGCCCGAAGAGCTAAACTACCCTTCAACTTCCCAGTCAGAAGTTCTTTACCCACAACAACTCTCCAATGGTCTCTCTTAACAGTCAGAAAATCAGAATTCGTGATATCGCGAATTCTATGCTCACGTGCCTTGTGCCTCACGAGCCCCCGAACTCCGATATGGGTCAACCGTTGACTTTCCCCTCTTCTATTATCGGAGTTTTCCCTATCGGGATATCACTACTCGCAATGTCAACAACTCAAATTTCCAAACTCTGAACCCCGATGTAGCGACCCTCC
>CBVK0100527924.1:0-11745 GCA_900067695.1 Picea abies | reverse complement strand
TTCTTAGAAGGTTCTACTTCTAGAAGATTCCTCCTCTAGAATGTTCTTAGGTGATGGTAGCACTATATAAAGGGGTTCAAGCAATGTAATGAAACATGAAGAGAAGTATTTTATTTGGAGTGGTAGCTCAATAGGAGGATGCCCCCTCGAAGAGGCAAGTGAACAGGAGAGGATCCCTTCCATAATAGGATCCATTGTATGTGTTTCCCTACCTCAAGGGTTTGGTAATAATAAAGTGTGTTTTCTTCTATCTTGCTTGTGGATCTATTGTGTATTCAGTATTTGTGGTGATTATATTTGTAGATCTATTCAGGTTCTTAACAAGCCACCCCCGAGCTGAGACCACAATGCTGCGAGCCTACGTCTCGGTTTTCCAGTGACCGAGAACGAGGGTTACTCTCCCCCTTCTCCGCTATCACTTACCCTACATATTTTTTTTTTCCAGAGTTCTATTTCTTCCCTCGTGTCTGCCCCAATTGCTTCTCCCTCACACCTTATCCTCTTGTGAGGTTGCATGTGGCGCGATTTCCCTCACACTGGTCAAGCCCGACGGCTCTATGGATGGGCGGTTCACCCCCCCATCCTTCATTAATTCCTGAGGAGCCATCTACCTACCAGCCTGCAAGACATTTAATTCGGGGCCAACGAGCCGCTCTTGGTTCTCTAGGCCAGTGAAGTCCAAATACGGTATTGGTTTTGGTGGAAGTTAACGTCACCTTTCCAGGTGCCTTCCACCACCTTTCTTCAACCATAGTGGTCTCTTTTTCAGCATATCCCCTCTCAACATTCCTGCAATATATATTCATAATATTATTCACATTCATCAACCTTTTTCACAAGATCCATTTACATCACACATTCACATTTCTGAGTTTGCCACAGTTCTTGGCCAATATAGTTATTTTTACAAACTGGGGGAAATAGGGTGTTACAATTCCCTCCCCCTTAAAGGAACATCATCCTCGATGTTCTTATCTATCAACATGACATGCATGTACATAAGTAAACAAAATTGGATATGCCTATCTCATGGCATCCTCCATTTCCCATGTAGCCTCATCTGGGCCAAAATGTTTCCACTGCACCTTGACTTGTGCAATGGTTCGGTTCCGGAGCAGGGTTTCCTTTCTGTCCAGTATGCATTGGGGTTCTGGTAGAAATTCTCCCTCCGGTTCCACCTGAATCATAGACCAATCAATTATATGATTAGCATCATGTACATATTTCTTCAATAATGAAACATGGAAAACATTATGTGTTTTTACTATGGTAGGAAGTGCTAGCCTATAGGCTACAGGTCCCACTCTATCTAGAACCTCAAAGGGTCCAAAATACCGAGGTGCCAACTTGGCACAAGCTCCCATTTTCAGGGAACTCTTCCTCGGCCTAACTCTGAGATATACATGGTCTCCCGTCTTGAACTCTCTTGGAGTTCTCTTTTGGTCGACGTAACTTTTCTGTCGGTTTTGAGCGACCTTCAAGTTTTGTTTTATCTGGGTCACTTACTATTCCATTTCTTTCAATATGTTGGGTCCAAAAGAAATCCTATTTACGGGATTACTCCAACTAACAGGAGTATTGCATGGTCTACCATAGAGGACTTCAAAGGAACTCATCTTTAAGGATGCTTGGTAGCCGTTGTTGTAGGCGAATTCTACCAGTGGCAGGTAGTCTTCCCATTTCTTAGGTTGATGCATTACATGCATCCTTAACATGTCTTCTAATATTTGATTCACTCTTTCTGTCTATTCGTCGGTTTGAGGGTGATAGGTGATGATGAAAAACAACTTGGTCTCTAAACCAACCATCAGTGATTTCCAAAAGTTGGAAGTAAATTTCGTGTCTCTGTCAGACACGATCTCTTTCGACATACCATGTCTAAATATCTCTTTCATGAATACCTGGGTGATATCGATTGCCTTGCAAGTGGATTTGACAGGGATGAAATGGGCAGACTTGCTCAATTTATCCACCACCACCATAATGGCGTCATTTTGTTTGGTTGATGTTGGTAATCCAGTGATGAAATCCATGGAGATGGTTTCCCATTTCCATTCTGGGATTGGTAAAGGTTACAATAATCCTGCTGGGTGTCGATGTTCTGCTTTAACCTGTTGGCACTCTATGCATTTGGCTATGTACTTGGCTATGTCTTTCTTCAATCCTGGCCAATAAAATTGTTTCCTGGTGGAAGTGATCATTTTTGGGTATCCTGGATGACCAGAATAGGGTTTTTTATGTAGTTCATCCAGTGTGAACCTCTTCAAGTCGTCACAGTTTGGAATATAAAATCTGCTTCTATAAGTGATCAGACCTCCTTCGATCTTCTGGTAGCCTTCATATTTTACTCCGTCAGGTTCTTGTTGTAGGTACATGGTCACAGTCTAGACGAAGGGATCTATTTCTTGTGCATTTATGATTCTTTCCTTGACATCTGTCTCACAGGTGCTCACCATTACCAGGTGAATTGTTTTCATACTTCTGCTAAGGGCATCAGCCACCCTATTTTCCTTTCCTTTAATGTGTTTGATTTCGAAATCAAATTCACTAAGGAGGGTCATCCACCTAGCTTGCATAGCATTGAGATTTGGTCGATCAAACAGGTATCGCAATCCACAATGATCTGTCATAAGTACAAATTTTCTTCCCAGGAGGTAATGCCTCCACATTTTCAAGGCATGCACTATGGTAGCCAGTTCTAGATCATGGGTCACATAGTTGACTTCATGCTCATTCAATTTTCAGGATTCATAGCAGATCACACTTCCTTTCTGCATAAGGACTCCTCCAAGCCCTTCCTTACAGGCATCTGTGCACATGAGGAAGTCAGCTTCTGGATCGACGATCTTCAGCACAGGCACATGGGTTAGTAGATGTTTTAGGGTTTGAAATCTTTCTTCACATTTCTGTGTCCACAAGAATTTTGTCCCCTTCTTCTGGAGGGCAATGATTGGACAACCAATCTTGGATAATCCTTTTATAAATCTCCTATAGTATCCTGCTAATCCCATAAAGGATCTGATATCCGAAACATCCTTCAGGGTAGGTCATTCCATGATAGACCTAATTTTGTCAGGGTCTACTTCTACTCCTTCTTCAGAGATAACATGGCCTAAGTAATGTATTTCCCTCTAGAAGAATTCACATTTGCTGAATTTGGCATAGAGATGATGTTCTCTTAGCACTTGCATCACAAGTCTAAGATGCTCTTCATGCTCTTCTCTATTCTTAGAGTGTATTAATATGTCAACAATAAAAACTTGCACAAATTTATCTAGAAATTTACTGAGTACATTGTTCATCAAGCACATAAAAGTGGCAGGGGCATTGGTTAACCCAAATGGCACTACCACAAACTCATAGTGACCATACCGTGTCCAGAAAGAAATTTTATGGATGTCTTCACCCTTGATTCGGAATTGATGGTATCCTAACCTCAAATCAATCTTTGAGAAAATAGATGCACCCCCCAATTCATCGAACAGGTGATCGATCCTGGGCAAGGGGTACTTGTTCTTTATGGTTACCTTATTGAGTTTCCTATAATCTATACACAGTCTAAGGGTACCGTCCTTCTTTTTCACGAACATGACTAGTGCTCCCCATGGAGACACGCTGGGCCGAATATAGCCCTTATCCATCATTTGTTTTAATTGCAACTTGAGTTCAACTAACTCGGGTGTGCTCATCTGGTAGGGTGTCCTAGACACTGGCACCGCTCCTAGTGCAAGTTCTATCGAGAAGTCTATGTCCCTTCTCGGAGGTAAACATGGTACCTCTTCCGGAAACACGTCTCTGTATTCTTTGAGGATAGGGTGATCATCAGGGTTTAGTTTGTCATCTTCGATTGTTTTCAACACCTGTATTTCATATAGGGTACATCCCTTTCGGCAATACTTTCCCATTTGCAGAGCTAATATTTGTCTCACCGAGACAGGTTTTCGGATCCCTTGAAGGGTTATCCTCTTCCCTTCCTTACTTACACCTTCTAAGGTCTTATGGTAACAATCAATCTGGATTTATGGGCAGCTAGCCAATCCATACCAATCAACAGATCATATGATCCCAGGGGTAACATGTTAAGGGTTGCTTGGGTGGGAAATTCACCCAACATCAATTGGTAGGCTGGTATGACCTCTGCTACCCTTCTTTTGGTGTTGTACCAACCATGGCTTGGTATGTTTTTGTGGCTGTAGTTTACACTTATCAACAACTTTAAGGGATATATAACTCAAATTTGAACCAGGGTCAATCAAAACAGACACTAGATGGTTGGAAATCATACCTTCTATTTCTACTACTGAAACTTGGTGGTCGGCTTGATTATTATCCAAGGCTGCATAAATTTGTGGCACATTCCTGGCCACATCATTAATGGTAGTAGCTTCTTGGATGTTATAAATCCTTTGATTATTCTGTTGTCAGTGTGGACAGTCTCTCAGGAGATGTTCTTCTCCACAACCCCATCATTTCAAAGGTTCTCTCTTTGGGTTATCAGTCTTTACTGGTACAGGTCCAAAAGTTTTATTTCCACTCAAGGAGGGAAAATTCTGCTGGTGCATACTCCGAGTTAGAAAGTTCATTCTTGGGTTCTTCTTGTAGTTCTTAAACCCTGGGGATTTAATTCCCTTTTTCTGAAATCTTGAACTATTCTTCTATTTCCATCCTTCGTGAGGTTCTGCTCGATGCCCAAACTGTTCATGACAATAGGTTGCCTTTCGAATAGTGTCTTATATAGTCCTTGGCTCATCAAATTCAATTCTATTCAGATAGTCCTTAGGTAGTCTACTGATGAAGCATTGCACCTTTTCCTTTTCCGTCTTGATATAGGGTACATACCTCAACAAATCGAGGAATTTGCTGACATATTCTTCTATAGTAAGTTGTCCCAGTTTGAGTTCATAAAACTCTTTAGTCTTTTCGTCGAAATATCTTTCCGACAGATACTTCTTTCGGAAGTATCTCTCAAACCATTCCCAAGACAGGTTCTCCTCACGAACCCCTTTCACATTCTTAAGGTCTTCCCACAAAATGGAAGCCTTTTCATTCAAGTTGAAGGTGGCCACTCGGGCCTTCATATTTTC
This sequence comes from Picea abies, assembly GCA_900067695.1. NCBI lineage: Eukaryota > Viridiplantae > Streptophyta > Pinopsida > Pinales > Pinaceae > Picea > Picea abies. Next base: position 6,661 of record CBVK0100527924.1, on the reverse strand, counting down.
TGAGAAGTCATGGACTCTGAAATACTTTTTTAGTCCAAGCAGCCAGGCCTCTGCTTCCTCTCCCTTCTTTATTTCACCGTCGAAGGAGGGTGTTTTGGCCTTTCTAAATTCTTCAAATTTTTGACCTTTGGAAGACTTTTGCTTCTTCTATTTCTTTTAGGGATAGGAACTGGTTCTACTGGTAGAAGAGCCTTCTGAGCCGCCAGCTTCCTCCTCAGAGGAATCACTCGGCACTGGTCCTTTACCTTTAGGGTGGACCTTTTTCAAGGTGCTCCTCTCAGTGTGACCACTAATATGACCATGTTTCTGAGTTTTAGGTTCATGCTGCATTTGTCTTTATAGGTCGGACAAATTCTGCAGTAAAACTGCGTTAATTTCTGTTTTCTTTTCTTGTTCTTTCATCATCCTTTCATTGTCAACCTTACAACTTTGTAATTCAACCATGAGACTCCTCACAGTCTCGGCTATATCTGGAGGGGTCCCTACTGCCCTCCTTTCATCAGACTCTTCGTCTCTATTGTGGGAGCCTTCTCCCACTTCATGGTGAGTCACCATACTATGCGTTGATATTTTCCCGCGGTTGAACTTCCGCTTGTGTGCAAAAGGAAAAAAACATTGGTTGTTAGTCAATATTTATATTTATTTGCAACCAGTACATAATTTATATTTTCACATGTACACACACACAATAGGGGTTTTTCATTCTTAACTTCGTCTTTTGATTAGGAAGGTTAAGACAGGGGGTTACTCTTTTTAAGAGTGTTTCGAATGGAGCTTCTGCGCAACTCGTTCATGAGCCCAAGTAGGCCAAGTGTTGTAACCATGCTCTGATACCAATCTGTCAGACACCCACTATGACATAATAAAGTTTTCATTTTTCCTCAAGGGACAGAATCCCTGAGACACTACGGGGCTTAGCACATGCTGGAGATGCCACCTCTACCTCGACAGAGTCTCTGTGTAACCTCCCAGTCTTAAGGATAGTTTAGTTTCTTTTATGATTCGAAACGGTTTCTTTTGATTCCTTGTTGGAATCTCGATTTGATCGATCCACAGGTCCTTCGGAGGTTCCCCTATGCAAACAACACTAGGCGCGAACTCCTCGACTCCCAAGTGACCATAGCACTATGACCAAGGCCTATTCCCAAAGGCGCTAGTCGCAACTCGCCATCTCGCGAGTTCGTGAGTCAAAGCTCTCGACTAGTCCTTTCCAATCTCGTGATACCCAAGATCACAAAATGGATATAGCTCCCTTTTGTCAGCACCCTCCGTGTGTGACCACCGGCTAGGCTAAACGCTAGCTCCTCTCGCTATTCGCCGCTTCATGAGTTCAAGGGTTGAAATCTCATGCTCTTATCCCACGAATCCCTGAGACACGAGAATTCAATGGACTGTTGACTCCCTTCTTCAGGCGATGCATGTCCACCCGTCAATCACGTGGGGCCCACCTTGAAGTTCTGCCACGCGTTCTCTCATGCTCAGCTTTTGGCACTTCGCTACTCGTGAAGTCGTAAACAACTCCTTTCAACCTCCGAACCCCCGAACGCACGATAGGCGATGGGGTTCCTGATCCAACGGTCCTCCCGTTCTCTAGATCCAACGGTTGTCTTTGCTCCTCACGACTTCGCCACTCGCGACTTGGAGCACTCCACCTTTGGGCTCTTACCTTGCGAACCTTCGAGTTCGTGAGATCCTTTGATCTCTACCACCTGTCCTCTTCGGATGGATGATTCTGATCCTTTCACAAATTCAGAACTTCGTGAATCCAAGGGTTTGGTCTTCCACCTCCAAACTCCTGAATCCCCGATATGCGAAATGGTCACGATCTCATGGCTGTCCTTCCTCTTTGATCAATGGACCAGATCACATCGCGATCTCGCGACTCGGGACTTCATGACTCCAAGAGCCCGGTCTTCCACCTCCAAACTCACAAATCCCCGATACGCGAAATGGTCATGATCTCTACCACTTGTCCTCTATCACGGATGACTCAGATCTCTTCAAGACCTATCAATATGAGAGCCTGATCCCTTGTCAACGAGATTCCCGAATTCACGATTTCCGATTTCCCGAAATGGGTAATCGCGCGACACGTGGCCTCCTTTAATCAGACGGTTCAAATCTATTTCAGGACTTTCACCCTTGATCATGAGGGCTTAACCCTCATCTATCTCCCTACAGATCTAACGGCTGTCGGGTTTTCTAGCTAAGATATGACGGTTCAGATCGGTCCCAACATCACGAACTTTCCCACTGCTCCCTGGATGTGGAAAAACCAACGGTCCATATATTCTTACGGACATTAGGGATCGACGGTCCTGGTCTCTTCATTTCTTGCAAGGGAAGAAGGGGTCATGGCATTAATTCTTGCGTCTCTTCCTCAAATCTAACAATCGTTATAGACCTTGGATCCTCTTAAAGGATCTCGTCCATTAATCAAGACTTAACCATACGCTGCCATGTCGGGATTTTGTAAATTGGGGTTTCGGGACTTGTGAGTAAGTGAGAACTCGCACTTGGATACCCTGGATTCCGAAACACTGAAATATCATAACTTATGAGAACCGCGCTCTCTCATGCCGGTTTTCTAGAACGTACGCTATCAAATCTCCTTCGAGCTTTTGGTAAGGTTCGCCAGATTTGAAAGCCCGACTGAAAAGTCTCTAGAGGCCTTCGAGCTAATAACTCTTATGAATAGACAGTGATCCATCTCGAGGGCATATTACAATGGCAGTCTCATACCGGGGGTTTACCCCGGCTCTAGAAAGTGATGGGACTTCCCCGAAAAGGGTGCCACTGTGGGAAGGTCTATCCGGGACATTATCTGAGGTAAATAAGGGAATAAATTTTCCGAACACAGACTTGAACCGACGATGGTTATTCCAGTATAAGAATACAGTCACCATTTTTTACCAAAACATTACACAGACAATCTTACACTGAAAACAAACATAGTTGCACCGAACTTGAGCATACATATCTGAATATAACTTTCAAGATATGAAACATAACACTTATTAGAAAACACCAAAGTTGATGCAACTGCTGAGAGGGGTGCTCATTTCCACCCAACCGTAGGCTCAGTGAATCCCAATGGATTTACCACTAGCCACCCCCAAGCTGAGACCATGATGCTGTGAGACTATGTCTCAGTTTGCCAGTGATCAAGAATGAGGGTTACTCTCCCCCTTCTCCGCTATCACTTACCCTGCATATTTTTTTTTCCAGAGTTCCTCTTTCTTCCCTCGCATCTACCCCAATCGCTTCTCCCTCACGCCTTATCCTCTTGCGAGGTTGCATGTGGCGCGATTTCACTCACACTGGTTAGGCCCGACAGCTCTACGGATGGGCGGTTCACCCTCCCATCCCTCATTAATTCCCGAGGAGCCATCTACCTACCAGCCTACGAGACATTTAATACGGGGCCAGCGAGCCGCTCTTGGTTCTCCGGGCCAGTGAAGTCCAAATACGGTATTGGTTTCGGTGGAAGTTAACGCCACCTTTCCAGGTGCCTTCCACCACCTTTCTTCATCCATCATGGTCTCTTTTTCAGCATATCCCCTCTCAGCAGTCCTGCAATATATATTCATAATATTATTCACATTCATCGACCTTTTTCACAAGGTCCATTTACATCACACATTCACATTTCTGAGTTTTCCACAGTTCTTGGCCAGTATAGTTATTTTTACAAAATGGGGGAAACAGGGTGTTACATGTACGTTCTATACCTAGTAGCATGGGGACATTGTAAGCCTACCAAAGGTGTGTGCATTATATTCAAGGAAGGGTTTTTTTTCCTTGTCATACCATATCCCTATGAGGAGGTGTTGATTGTTTCCTTAAAGGATTCATCTATAATTGGGAGTTTTATGTCTTTCTTTTGTTTTTTATTGACATTAGCCATATATCTATTGAGTTTAGTGAGGAACCTAGTAGTTTGGTTCGAGCTTGAGATCCTAGCATGGGGTGTACTTCCAACATCACTGATCATATGTTGGTTGGGAGGAAAATAACTTGTAGATTCATATTCAACGATAGCTAGCCTTTGAGTTGTATAAATCCTAGTTTTCACTAATAAGTGGATTGCATAGGGTGATTAGGCATCAATTATTTCTTGTTTTGAAATGGATACGAACAAGTGAATGGCTGTAAGACTCAATACCTAAGTGTAATTTGGGAGTTAATGAGGTTATATAAAAATATTAAAGACAATGAAAATGTAAAAGTAAAAGAGAAAAAGAGAGAAAAAACAAGAATTAAATAAAATAGAAAACGAAAAATAGGAGAGGAAAAAAGAGAGAGAAATGAGAACTAAAAGTTTGGTTTCTTGGCCTTCCCATTACCCCCCAACTCTCTTAGAACTCCTTTAGGCTTGACTTTGAAAGGGTATATTTTTTGGCCAAGGAGTTGAGAGTGCACAAAGAACCATGAAATTCTTTGTAACCAAAGATTTCCAAAATGAGAACTGAGCAAACACTCAAATATTAGTTTTCCCATTTGGATTTCTACGGTAAAATATTCATGTTTATATTGTGTTTGATTTTACTATTTTTCAAATTCAGCGTGTGAATTATGCTACTTTCATTTATTCAATGTGTTTCTCTGAATGTGTGAATGGTCACAATTAAGAATGCAAATAAGAAAATACTTCATATTTCAATGGTTGTCTAGTTTTTTTAATGGTATGAAGATTCATTCTACATTGTAATTGTTGGCCCTTGACCATGTTTTGAGGAAACATTGGTCGTGTTTGACCATTTTAGGACATCGACAGGTTGGTCGAATATGGAGCGCCCAGGCAAAGATAAGATCGTGGGATCTCACTAGTTTTGCGGACTTGTGGACCCAACAAAGGGAATTAGGGTTTATGTCATGGGTTAAGGGATGTCAGCGCATGGGTTTACCCATGATTAGGCATTTTTTTTAATGTATAAATAAGAAGGAATGTAATGTAGAAGTAGGATCTCGCTAAGTGCAATAATAAGTGTTAGCTTTGTGCATATTGTATGTTAAGGCTGCGGAGCTAAGTGTGAACAAGTTGTGAATGCTTTGTGCATAGACTATGTAAAGTAAGGCTCTGTGCTTGACAGAGGAGTTGGATCTGTGCCTTGACCTGATTCTGGAAATGTGGACTTGGTGCTTGGTGCACATATCACATGTCTTTTATGAAGCTAGGCTCTGTGGCTTTGTGCACAGGAGTGACTGCGACTGATTGTAAGGTGAAGACTAATAAAGAAGAAGAGAAGAAGATTTGTGGATGTAGCCCCACACTGGGGTGAACCACGTATATCATGTGTATTGATGTGCTTTGTGCGATGTGGTTGATGTCATTGATGCTATTATGATTTTCTATGCTTCGTGATTTGATCTTTATATATGTGAGATATATGTATGGATGTTTATTGCTCTGTTGATCTTGAATATGCTAGATCTGATCTAATGCTATGTGCTAACTGAATGAAAGTACTTATTATTACTCCCTTGATCTGTAATAAGGTTTTAATCTGCAATGTGAATTAGACTCATGAACTAATTCATATTTTCATCTGAGTGTTTTGTAAAGTGTTAGAATCATAGATCTATGTACCAGCTTGGTTGTAGACACCTGAGTCTTGCAACCACCCCCCCTTCTCCTACCTCGGGTGATACTTCATCTGCTTCGCAGGTGTTGTTGAAAGGGTCGGTAGTTAGGGTTTTGTTGGTGCGTTGTTGAAGCATTGAACACTGGGTCTGCCCCTATGCCAAAAAATGGTTCTATTGTCAGGACATGAAACTGTGATTGTTGGGAACTGAAGAAAAGAGAAAGCTATGTGCATAGATCTGTTGTTGTAGTGCACAATATTATACTCGAGTTTTGAAGCTCTATGCTAAGAAAGAAAGTTGATCTGAAGAAAAGAGGTAATATCTTGAAAGAGATAAAGCTTTGTGCTCTGATAAGGGTAAGATAAGTGAAAAATTTTGTTTTGAAAGAATGAATTTAAGCATGAATCTAGGTATGATTGATATATTTTTTCCTAGTCTTAATAGTAGGGCACAATTAGAAGAAAGAATTGATCTAAATAGAGAAAGATATGTTATTCCTATGCATAGAAAGAATATTTGGACTAATAAGTGGATGTAGGAACCTAGAAATAATTTTTGCAGATTGCAGGTCTAGCATTGTGATCCCAGTGCACAGTACAAAAGAGGCTGGGGATTGTTTAAAATAAAGAGAGGATTGAAATTATGTTATAACTGCAGAAGATCAGGACATCTTGCTAAGGAATGCCCGGGTACATGCCCTATTTGTCTTTACTGTAAAGTTGTTGGTCATGAGGTTGAGGATTGTCCAAGAATGATTTCTAAAGTTGAAAAGATGAACATGAGACAAGAAAATTCCGAAGAAAGTCAAGAGGCGAAGAGCATGATAAAGACTCATAAACAGAAAGAATCAGAGACTATGTTATTATAGTTGAAAGAAATAATGAATGATCATAGAGATAACAGTTTACTAGAGATCCTGAAAGAAAAACAGTGCATAGTTACAAGAATAGATGACTTCAACATAGACTGTGTCTTGGATGAAGAAACACAAGTGAATATTATGCTAGAAAGCACTTGGGAAATTTTGGGAAAACTTGGTATGGTACCTTCATCGGGGTGAGATCGGAAGAGCGGT
>CBVK0100527923.1:0-11745 GCA_900067695.1 Picea abies | reverse complement strand
AAGTGATTAGTATGGAACCAGGAAATGGTCTATATATTGAAGTTACTAAGGATGTTCTTGATCATATTGAGTCCACAACTGTGTGCACCCTAGAAGAGTTGGAGAAACTTCAACAAAAGGATATGTTGCTACTTCAACAGTTAGATCAATCTAACCATGAAAAGTTTGAACATAGAGTTCATCTAGAAGACAACAAAAAGGAGATCAAAATATTGAAAACCAAAGTTACCATTCTAATAGAAGACATGGAAGAATTAAAGACACATTACTGTAAAAGAAAAGAAGCACTACAAGAATTAGAAGAATTAGTTAACAGTCTAAACACTCTACTTGAGTAAATTAAAGAAAGTGAAGAGAACCTAAAGATCCAGTTAATAAGGAAAGAAAATTCTTACCACATGTTGGAATTGAAAATCATCAATTTGAAAAAGATAAATGAAAGTACTAATGCAGATATAATGAATCAAATTGACTAAGCTATTAAAAAGGAAGAAGCTCATAAGATCCAAATAATTAAAAAGGAAGAATTGTGCCAAATGTTTGAATTAGAAGCCATCAACCTCAAAAGGATTCTGCTAGAATATGAAGAATAAATTAAAAAATTGAAAACTAAAGTTTTTGATCTAACAAGTTATATGTAAGAATTGAATACATATGATAAAACTATTAAAAGAAAATAAGTCTTGGATGAGACAGAAGAAATAGTCATCAATCTAAAGAGTCATCTTGAACATGTTAAAGAAGTGGAAGAATACCTTAAAATTCAGTTGACTAAAAAGTAAAAATTATGTTAGTTATTAAAGTTAGAAATAGTCAATCTAAAATAATTTATAAAGAGAGATGATGGCTGGAATATTAGCCAAAATTGGATCCCAACACTAACCACACAGACAGATTGTAGAAATTATTTAGTAATAATTGATTAGTAATATTTTTAGGTCTTATATAATTTTTTAATAAGTAGAAAAAACTTTTCATTTATACACCTCATGATATTTTTACAGTATATTAATAACATATAGTTGATTATTAAAATAAGTTTTATAAATTAATTTATTAAATATATTAGCAAAGTTCATTAATAAAATAAGTTTTTCAACTTTAAATACTTTAGTGTTAGGATTATTCATAATTTATTAATTAATAGAGTTAGGGTTATTAGAGTTAAGGTTAATGTAGTTAATATAGTTAATAATTGATATTATTAACATATTAATTATAACTATATTAATAACTATTAGTATAGTTAATTATTAATTATCATTACATTAATAATTATTAATATAGTTAATGATTAATATTATTAATATAGTTAATGATTGATATAATTAACCCCTAATATTAATAATATAATATTAATCATACTTTACTATAATAATTTAATATTAATAACACTAATTCTAATCTTATTTTTATTATATATTAAATTAATATAATAATTAATTAATACATTAATTATGTATTAAAAATGGTTTGAAAAATAAAAAATAAAATTTATCAATATTTATCAACCATTTTTATAAAATAGTTATTACTAGTTATATTACACCTATTCAAAATTCACATTTTATTAATTATATATATATAATTCATGTTTTTCTATCAAAATGGTGTCAAAGTATGACGACATTGATTTAAATCTCGAAAAGATCAAGTTCATATTATAAAATGAATAAAAACCATAATTTAAGCAACAATTGTATGACATGTCCTCACATATCCAAAAGAATATATATTATAAAATGAATAAAAACCATAATTTAAGCAACAAATGTATGACATGTCCTCACATATCCAGAATAATATATATTATTTGACTTACGATATTTATTTAGATGTAAGGTGCAAGTTTGTTAATGTATTTAAATCTCGAAAAGATCAAGTTTATATTATCAAATGAATAAAGACCATAATTTAAGCAATAATTGTATGACATGTCCTTACATATCCAGGAGAATATATAGTATTTGACTTACAATATTTAGGTGTAAGGTGCAAGTTTGTTTATGTTTGATAAAACTGTAGTAAACGAAAGTTAAATTTTTACATATTTTAAATATTCATTGAGTTTAAAACAGGTGTTGTTTAATCGTTTTATAAAATTGTTATTTTTCAAAAAGAATTGGTTACATAAATTTATATGAAATTATTTTTTTTGTTATTTAAAATTCATTTTTAAATGTAAAAATTGATTCAGTTATTGAATTTAAAAAAGATATTGTTTAACTTTTTTATAAAATGATTTTTTTTTGTTGTTGGAATTGATAACATAAATTTGCATGAAATCATTATTTTTTATTATTTAAAATATATTTTTGAATATAAAACACTAAAATTATACAAAAATAATAACTCAAATCTGCTCATATAATTTAAAACAATTATCCCAAAAAAAAAACCATTTAATAAAACATTTAAACTACAACTTTAACTTTAAACAAGATTGTTAAACTCTTTTTTAAGAGATAGAAACGTGTAGATGCAAAGACTTGAAGAGGATTTTTTGCAATTTAAAATAGGGAAGTCTGAGCATGGACCGAAGAAAAGAGAATAATTGCACAAAATTACCGACCTCTCAATTCTGGTCTTCCTGTGCCTTAGTTTTCGGACTTGGACTCTATTGCGTGTACCTCAGTTTTCGGAGGTAGAGATCCGTCAAAAGAGATTTTGATTTTGTATGATATATACTTTTATTCAACATTTCCACAGTTGCTATTAAATAATAGAGCTCTCACAGTTATACGTATAAATATGTCGCGATTTTAAATGTTATTTGTAAATTGAATATTTTTAATAAATTTGTTGCAGTGATTTGTATATCCAACGTGATATTATTCTTTTATTAATATCCATTTATGTTTTGTTTTTAAAATTTTTGATAATGTGTTTTTTAATTTTTTTTATTATGTTAAAATATAGTTTCATCACAATTTTATAGTAAAAAATGTTGTATTACCATAATTTCAATCTAATTGTTCTACATGTTGACTTTTTCTTTTAGGTTTGAATCCTAAGATATAAATATCGATGGTTAACTATATTGCGTGTGCCTTAATTTTCGGACGTGGACTCTATTGCCTGTGCCTGCAACTAAATAATAAAGCTCTCACTCTTATACGTATAAATATGTCCTGCTATTAAATCTTATTTGTAAACCCATTATTTCTAATAAATCTGTTGCAGTGATTTGTATATCCAACGTGAGATCATTCCTTTAGCGATATCATTTTAAATGGATTGTTTTGTTTTTTCATGAAGTATTTTTTAATTATTTTTATTAGGTTAAAGTGTAGTTTTCCAACGTTTTTATTCACAAAATTTCATAACAAAAGTGTTGTATTATATGGGTAAATTTGCAATTTTTTGTTGTTTATATTGTATTTCTGAATCTATAAATGGATTCAGCTTGATGAAAACCTCTAGGGCACTAAGATTATATAGATTTAACCATTTAAATCTTCAAATCCAATAATTTATCACCACAAAATTAAAAGATACATGATTTTGTTTAAATTGTTGGATTTATAGATTTGAGAAAATTAGTTAAATCTGTATAATCCAAGTACTCAAAATTTCAATACATTAAATCTATTTATGCATTTAAAATTTAAACAACAAAAAAGTTACTATTTCACCCAACTAAATTCAAATAAAAAAATGTCAAAACTTAAAACCTTTAAACAACATATAGCTATATGTTAATGAACTAAAATACTCTTTTATATTTTATTTTTTTAGATGGAAGATTTTAAATGATGAATTTTTCTCGGGAGTTTGTCATTTATTTAGGAAATACTATCATATATCACATATTGGAAGGTGAAAATGGATTGCATTTGCTCATGTTAAAAGTGATTTCCAATAAACATACATATTTTTTGGTTTATATCTTAGGTTAAAAGTGATTTCTAATAAACATACATATTTTTTGGTTTATATCATATGTAATAATATGATAATATATATTTTTTATATAGAGTTGTTGGTAAGGTATTTTAGAGACATTGATGATGATGGTGTACTTGGTTAACTATGTCATGGCATAATATGTTATTGGATAATGTTATAGAGTTTGGAATTAATGTCACGGCATTTAGTTTATATAATTGTGATGATTTAAGAAAAAATTTCAAACATAAATATATAACATCTAGTTTAAATGTTTGACTTTTTAGCATTTTTACTTCAGTATTGTAAAGGGTTTCTCAGAGTGTTGAATCCATTTATACATTTAAAAATACAATTTAAACAATAGGAAATAGTGATTTCACCAATATATGTTTCAAAGTTTACACAACTCTATAATAAATTTATAAATAAATAATCTTTTAAAATGCATCGTAGATTAAATTATTAACCATGATCTTTGAAATTCATAATTTAAACTGCAATTATAAATAAACAATGTTTTAAGATGCATTGTAGGTTAAACTAGCATAGCCACTCAAAACCGTGGCCGATGAATGCCGGGCGATACAAAAGCTTTCTTCCACAATTGGAATGATGAAATGCACGGACAACTGGAAAATGAAACGTTTTTATAGCCAAAAAATGAAAATGAAACACGCTAATAGTTGAGGAAAGTCAGAAATGAAACGCTCATAAAATGAAACGTGCCTATAGCTGAGCAAATCCAAACGTGGTAATCCCAAAGGTTAATCATTTAAAAGTGGCAATCATATAGTATTTTAGTAATTTCTTAATATGATTAGGTAAATGTTAAAAAGTAAACAGGTTAACTGATGCATTCAAAAATACAAGGAAGTTATGAAGAGGACGACTAAGAATATGCCAACATCTTCAATTGTTAGCCATCAAATTAAAATTTTAGATTAAAAGGTGATTAATTGTGTCCATTATCAAAAAAATATACGCCTTTCGGTGTAATTATTAACCATAGATTTTCCGTATAATTTAAGCTCACTCATAAGTAAACAACGTTTTAAAATGCAGTTTAGGTCAAATTATTATACCACGGTTTAAGGTGCACGTTTGTTAATGTTCCCGCAAACTTTGTTAAAACGGTGCTAAATTTTCGCAATTATCCATGAAAGGGCGAGTGTTTTTGTTCAAAAATGGGGATTTGACATTAGTAAGTGGACTCTCTTTCAATGGGTTGAAAAATGACAGGTGCATAGAATGGAGAAGATTTTTGCAACTTCAAATATTAAAGTAGAGAAGGTGGGAGAGTATGGGTCTATCATGCATTTGCTTTAGGGAGAAGAATCATTGCAGAAAAGATACCGAGCTTGCTATTCTGGTCATGCCAATGTTTTCGGAGGTAGACTGGCCTGAGTTTTCGGGGTAAAGTAAGCGAGAAAACCATAATTCACTCTTACATACGTCAGAAGAACTTTGATTTTCTATGATAATACGCTTATTTACGTTTCTTAAACATTTCCAGAATTTTATATTTCGATTGGACATGTAGACTGTGGAAAGTGCAGAGAAAATGGTGGAATGAAAATGGATTATTTTGACTGGACATGTGGCCGCTGGAAAGTGCTGAGAAATCCGTGTAATGAAAATGAAATTATTGCAGAGTCATATTATTCCATTTTTCCACTATAAAACCATACCGCTGGCCTGGTTACCAGAAACCATAACGGAGAGCCTCCCAGTTTCATACAGCAACTTTGTGACTGCTGAGAGTTCTGATTTTCTGCTTTGCCATGGATCTTCAGCGGGTGTTTGCCACTGTAGATATGCGAATTCTTGGCTATCTTATAGTGGCCATCGCATCGGCTTACGTGATTTACAGGCGACTTCGGTCCTCTGTGAAATTGCCGCCCGGTCCCCGTGCTTGGCCCATAATCGGGCACCTGCATCTCATGGGGAAACTGCCTCACAGGTCCCTGGATCGACTCTGCAAAACATATGGCCCACTCATGTATATGAGACTGGGATCCGTGCCCTGCGTCGTCGCCTCCACGGCTGAGATGGCCCGAGAGTTTCTCAAGACGAACGACCTCATTTTCGCTTCCCGTCCTCGGATAGCAGCCGGGAAATACACCGTCTACAACTACTCCGACATCACCTGGTCTCCTTACGGAGAGAACTGGCGCCTCGGAAGGAAACTCTGCCTAATGGAGCTTTTCAGCTCCAAGCGGCTCGAATCCTTCGAGTATATTAGAGTAGAAGAGGTAGCCCGGATGATAGGTTCGGTGTTCGATACCTGCCGGCGGGGGCTCCCAGTAGAAATCAGGGAAGAGACGACTAATGTGAGCAATAATATAATTTCTCGGATGGTTTTGGGACGAAGGTACTTAGACGAGGCCGCAGGGAACAAGATAAAGCCGGCGGAATTCCGCGAGATGTGGGAGGAGCTGTTCGTGCTGAACGGGGTTTTAAATATCGGAGACTTTATACCGTGGCTCGGCTGGCTCGATCTCCAGGGTTACGTCAAGCGTATGAAGAGGTTGAGCAAGCGATTGGATGTTTTCCTGGAGGAAGTCTTGGAAGAGCACGACAGGCGAAGGAAGGGCGTGGAGAATTATGTCGCCAAGGATATGGTAGACGTTCTGCTGCAGCAGGCCGATGATCCCCAGCTGAATCTGAGTCGAATCAAAGTCAAAGCATTTACTCAGGCAAGCACTTACAATTTTTCTCGTCTCCATGCTTTTTTATGGGGTTACCAATCTTTTTAAATTCTCTTAAGCGTTTGAATTGTCTGTGTGCAGGACATCATAGCGGGCGGCACCGAGAGCTCTGCGACGCTAGTGGAGTGGGCGTTGGCCGAGCTCCTGAAAAATCCGGGAACCTTCGAAAAGGCGACGGAGGAGCTGGACAGAGTGGTGGGCAGAAAGCGGTGGGTGGAGGAGAAGGACATTCCCGGGCTGGAGTATCTCCAGGCGATAGTAAAGGAGATGATGAGGCTCCATCCAGTGGCTCCCATGCTCGTCCCTCGTCTGTCCACGGAGCCGTGCAAGGTTGCCGGTTATGACATTCCTTCCAACACGAGGTTGCACGTCAACGTGTGGACTATCGCCCGGGATGGCGTTTTTTGGGAGAAGCCTGACGAGTTCCGACCAGAGAGATTTCAAGGGAGCGCGTTGGACGTGAAGGGTAGAGACTACGAGCTCCTGCCGTTTGGGACCGGGAGGAGGATGTGCCCGGGGTATAATCTGGGACTGAAAGTAGTTCATTTGGGTTTGGCCAATCTCATCCATGGATTCCACTGGCAGCTTCCTTATGGACAGAGCGCCAAAGACTTGGATATGGGCGAGACCTTTGGATTGTCCACTCCTAAGACTTACCCTCTCGTTGCAATGGCCCGACCTCGCCTGCCTGTTGATCTCTACAACTTCGACTTCACTGAGCGTCAGAGTTAAATATCCCCTCTTATTATTTCCCTGAAGGCATAGTTGTATGGAATGGTTCTCCAATTAAATAAATAATATAGCTCTCCTAGAAATATGTGTGCATCCTAATCTTGATGTAAATATGGGTTATCATCCTAGTAGATAAAAAGAACTCAAAGTAGAGGAGTTTGGACAATCAAGAATAAGCCTTAGCTAGTTTTTTTCAAGATGGCAAGTTCTAATTGAATATTTGTTTTGGAGATTATTGTTGAACCACCATTTCAGTATGCCATGCCTAAATCAAGTGAAAGAATGAATGTATAAAAATCATCTTCAAAGAGGCAACCTTTGTTTACAATATATCAAATGCACAAGATGAGATGATTATTCAAATGAGTCTCCTCTATGTATTTATAGGAGACAAATAGGGTTAAAATTCTATAATGGTAGGATGACATAACTATAATTAATGTAAATATAATGAAAGAGGGTTATGGTTAGAAACTTAACATGCCCCTTGGCTTCAAACCAATGTGTCCCTTAATAGTGATAAGTTGTGGATGCTTCTTTATGAAGAACTCATCTTCCCACATTGCATCTTCTATTGGTAGGTTCTTCCACTTGATGAGGTACTTAGTAAATTTTTTTGAATTCCATAATTGTTTTATCCATGTTTCAATGTCTATTTTAGGTTATAGTATGATTTTCCCCTCTTCATCCAGCTTTGGAAAAATATTTTGAACTACAACCTTGTCGCCAATTGCTTTCTTTAAAAAAGAAACATAGAAGATCAGGTGTACATGTAAAGGAAAATGAAACTCCATTCTATAAGCCATACTACTAATCCTTTGCAACACCTTATTGTGACCATAGTACTTTCATCCTAATTTATTGTCATTTCTTTGCTGCTAGAGGGGCATCTATTTGTATGGTTGCAACCTCAATTATGTACATGAGTGTGTCACTTATGTGGATGTATGGGTAGGTGCAGAAGTTAGGCGTGTCATTAATGTTAAGTTTATCACTTATGTACATGAGTGCTTCTTGTGTTCCTCACTTCATTGTTTATATGCATCACTTATGTGAGTGAGCTCATCATTTTATGTGTGTGGTTTCTTCACTTGTGTTTGTCACTTATGTATGTGGTTTACATACATGGATTAGATATAATGATCCCGCAAACTTGGAAATTTTTTCACCTTCAATGCTTTAAGATGATTGGACTCATCTACAATAATAACACATTTGCACTTACATACATAGATTTGAAAAAGTAGGTTTGACAAACATTGAAAAAACAACCTTTTGTGTAAATAGTTCAAACATTGCTTTGTTTGAAAAAATGGTTAAATGTTACAAAATTGTGAATTTGATGTGTGAAATTGTCACTTAAATGTGAGTGCATTACATATGTGTGAATGTTTCTTGTATGTCTCACTTCATTCCTTATGTGCATCACTTATGTGAGTGAGCATGTTGTTCTATGTGTCTGAGTGATTCACTTATGTGTGTCACTTATGTATGTGGTTTAGCTTCATGGATTAGGTATATAGGTTATATGAATATCTTAGATATAATGATCCTCCAAACATGGCAATTTTTTCATGTTTAATGCTTCATGATGATTCCTCATCTACAATAATAAGAAAAAATGGGTTTTTCAAACATTGTCAAAACAACCTCTTATTTAAATACCTTAGACATTGTTTTAATTAACAAAATGGTGAAACGTTAAAAATTGTGAAGTTTGTTCAATTATGGAAAACACCTCAATTTCTACTACATCCTAAAATGAGAGTCCCACTTTTAAATTTTAGTATTAAAAATTTATGTTAATGTTGATATAATATTTATAATTTGTATCAAGTATTTTCAAAATTTAATATTAAAAGTTAAAGACAAATAAAATATAATAACATTGAGTATATCAAATTATTTTTAAGATTTTTTAGTCATGATCTACATCATATAAAAATTCATAATTACCCTGTTACCACGCAGGATTCGTACTTATGCAAATCCCAACACAATACTCTCAAATATTACATAATTGTGGAAGAACAAACCATTTTCACCTAAGTAGGGACTTCCCTCATTTTAGGGATGGAAGAGGTCCACCGTAAGGGAGGCTTCGTTGGTGACCTCAAGCGATCAAATAAAAAGTTTATTAGCCAAGCCTACCTACCACTATCTTGATCACCAGATGATTGGTCTAGGTCAAGGAAAGGTAAGAGGTTTGAAGGTGATTTGACACCTTCCCAGAACAAGAAATTTGTGTGGCATATATATAGCAATATTGCCTACTTGAAACCAAGAGGTAGGATATAAACCCTAAGGTGCAAGCACATTTGGGCCTTAGGTATTAGATCTCGAGGAGAATAACTTATAGGGTGCAAGCATATTTGGTCCCTTGAAGTTGCTCCTCCCTTCTTGTAGCTTCAACTATGTCAAAGATCAAAAGTCTAGGGCTAAAATCCTAAAGTGCTACCACTTTAGGGATAGAAAAGGAAATTAACCAATTTTTAGAAAAATAAAACCTTATTAGAGGAAGAATCACATATGTTCATCTCTTAGGTTTCACCAAACAAGATTCCTTGCAAGAAATAGAAATTTCACCATAAATATTAAAGCATGAAAATAAATTGCAGAAATACACTTACTTCATCAAAGAAACCAAGAGAATCTAACTCTAATTGAAGAAATATACATCCAAAATCAACAAATCCATCCACAAGAGACCTTTCCAAGCATAACAGATGAGAGAGAAGAGTCGTTTACCCCAAAGAGGGTGAAAATTTTAGAAGTACTGATCACAATGGTCAGTGAAAGATGGTGATAAAAATGGAAGTGAGGGTAGCCTTCTTATATGAGGCCACCCTAACATATTTGTCCACATAAAATGTCAACAACAAATAATAAGTGGGTCCAACCCCTCATTTAAACCTTTAGAAAATGATAAAGAGAAAATATAAATTAAAATATCCCACACATGTGATACATCAAGGTGAGACATCAAGGCTAGGTAGGGTGATTTCAAGCTTCCAAAGGATAAGGTAAGGCCTCCAAAATCCATATGGAATCCTCCAAGGAGAATCAAGTATCAAATGACATGTCTCCTCACCCAAGGTCAAGCCAAATCATCTCTTGTACCCATCCATCCATCAAACCCTAAGAACTTCAAACCCTAGAAGGTGATGTCAAGGTCAAAAGGGTGACTTTGAGGGCCTCAATGTGTTGCATCCAAGCAATGGAGGGTTCCATATCATATATGAACGATTTCTAAGTCACTATTGTTGTAATGCCCTCTATATTGTAGGTAAATAATCCTTGGGGTACTCTTCCCATCTGCTCAAACCAAGCCCATATTTCCATCATCCATGGTTTTGAGAATGTGAGAGCCAATATATGAAGGTGGTTGGTCACTAGACGAGCCACTGCTCTCCGTCACATGTGCCAAGGTCCTGCAATAAAGGCACAACGTCTTGGGTACAATTTTAGGATGTCCCTAAAAGGACCATGTCACGACCATCCAAAACAAGTCAAGGTATAAAAATGTGAGAGAAAAAGAGGATCACACATCAATAATATAAAACAAATGCGGAAATAAAACAAAGAAGATACACAATACAATAGAGACACAGATATATGTGTTTCAGTCAATATGGGATACATCCACCAGAGAAATTGACAATAATTCCCTTATTATTATCCAACAGATGAAGGGATACAACCTATGCCTACAACACACTTGTTGTAACTTCCTCTTCTTCTCTCACAATCTCCTCTCTCAAAATACAATATTCAACCTCATACCTAGCCACAATATAATTCCCTCATACATAAAAGATGGTTTCCTTCTAGGTAAAAACACCTAACATAAATTCTACCATAATATATGCAACCTAATGATGAACAGTTCAGATTCACTATGAAATTGCAATATTTTATAAGGAAATTTTCCCAAAAAAATCTCTTTTGGGGCATTGTCCCAGAACCCCGCTAGGGGGATCCTATTTAGTGTTGTCTCCCCCCCTGAATCCCCTAGAGACAGATGTGGGGGGGATTCCCCCCACCCCTTTTTCAAGAAATGAGATCCGAACATGGCTGAAACAAGACCTCTAAATCAAGAAGATAATCATCCTCCACAACCAACAAAAACATGGGTATTCAAATTTCATAAGAAACACTAGTCCTTAGAACATGCAAAGTAAGTTGTAACTTAAGATATATGTCATGCAAAACAATTCACCTCAATATCCCCTTCAAGCATCACACCAACTCAAGACCCCATTTGAGTTACCAAGTTTAAATATGGGAGGGCCTTCATCGAACCCTATCAAGTGTGCCACCTAGATAGGAAATAAAAAAACCAAGGTAGAGGGATAGTTCCTGAGAGTGACAAGGGAAAGTAAAAACCCTTCAAGAGTAAGTGTGAAAGTGATAT
>CBVK0100527922.1:0-11745 GCA_900067695.1 Picea abies | reverse complement strand
AGTTTGCATACATTCTTGATACGATCCCATACTTGGCTTTCACATTGCCATGGTGTATCGGTCGGTTTAGATTTGGTGATAGAGAACCGCGCGAATCTGAATGTTGATTCACCTTTCGTATATCCAACGTCGATTATAGTATTGGGGTTCATGTAGTTTAAGAGAAGGGCGTCCTGCACTATACATAGTTGCGTGCACTGTACATAGTATGATCACTGTAACTATGAAATAAGCTTTTTTTTACTTCAATTCAATCCAAATTAAAGAACGCAGATACTCCTCTGTCTTCCTTCCTCGTCTCCTTTGCTCGTCCTATGAAACCGAAAGCAGCCAAATAAAACAGGACTCCTCCTATGAAACCGAAAGCAGCCAAATAGTGAAAGGGAGTTTGTACTACGTCGTTGGTATGAACTCCATAGTAAAACACTGCAAATCAATCTATCAATAAGGTAATCTGAAGAGACGGGATGAACTCCGGAGTAAAACACCGCAGATACAAAATTATGTGATGTGATATAGGTTCACACAGACTTGTTGGACACACTTTGGTCTATCAATAGGGCAATAGTTCATTAGCCTTAAATTCATTTCCCAATATCTGCGATAGTTCTCAGAGATAAACAAATGATATAAATAGGTCACAATATAGTCAAAATGATTGCAATAGTGTTGGTCATATAGCAGAGGTAAGGGTGATCCTAATTAGAATGCAAAATCTAGATGCGATTCTACCAGGCAAAGTCCTCAAACGGAAGGTGATTTTCAATCTTTAAGTAATATGAATCAATGGGGAGATCGCTGGCTAAGTAAGACGAGTACAGGTTCAGGTGAATGGAAATGATATGCTAAGAATGCCTCCCAAGAAAATACGTGCCAGCAGGCAGTAGGAATTGCTTCAACGAATCAGTGGTTCAGAGAACAAGAAACAAGAAACTCTCCCCATGAAAAATACTAGACTCGATTCGAGACAACAAGAAACTCTCCCCGACGACCTCGTCCCAATGTCGTTCTCTAAAAAAAAGCTTTCCCCCTCATTGGGAAATTCCTTTCCTAGAGAGTCGGGAAGCCCACATCAGGATTGGCTCATATGCAATGATTGGGTGCGATAATAACATTTTACTCGAGCCAGCTCTCATCCAAGCACTCAGAAACACAGGGCATTACACCTTGAATCAACTGGCGAATCGGGAGACGTCCACAATTTGGAGGCAACATTAGCGCTCTGCAACGGATCTATATATTGGTGAACACTAGAATCAGGATTGGAAAATGTTTATCGCTTCTTTGCATCGAGCACATATCCATCTCTCGAATAATCCAGATGAACTAGCGTGGTCCTATGCGACGACCGAAGGTATGTATGCAACGAAATTGGGATACAAATCGCAATACACTCCAGATCCGGGAGAATTCTATTGGTGGCACAAAAAGCTATGGGATATAAAATCCCCTCCAAAAATAGTCATCTTTTTCTGGCTTATACTCAAGGGAAGAGTGCAGACATGGGATCGTTTTAAAAAAATGGGCTTCCACAGACCTAGCATATGCCTTCTCTGTGCGTAGGATGAGGAAACAATTTCCCACCTCTTCCTGTACTGCGAATACATGAGACAAGTCTAGGAGGACTCTGAGAACATTATTGGTCTTACCTCTGTGTGATCAAAGACTACAATAGTCGACTTCCTCAAGAAATATTTTATAAATCCCAGCTTATCTACATGGAAGGCGCTACCACTGATTACATCGTGGGGATTATTGCTAGTGTGCAATGCTATTCTCTTTGAAAATAACTATTGGCCACCCTTTAAAGTCACATAATAGGTCTATGCCCTCGCTCAATCCTACAAAGTCGTAATCCGACTCAAATTTCCTAGACAACTCTCATCGCTGGTTGTAGATCAGTTACCTTCTTTGATTGGGCGTGCCAAGGACCCGGAAGTATTTGTGGGCTGGGATTTTGCATTTATTTAAATCCGTTGCATTTTATAACAGGGAAGGCCAATATTAGAAAAGGAGCAAACAATATAGCTGAATTCTCAACAATCTTGGCTCTCCTAAAGTTGGAAACACATAAATGGATTAATCTATGGCGACTCAAAACTTTGCATTGGATGGATGAAACAAGAGATAAAAATTATTCATATGAACTTTCTACAATTAGGGACAAAAGTTCAAGCAACTGCCATAACTTTTCAAAAACTCCAATTCACACACATCTTCCAGGAAACAAATTTGCAGGCCCAGATCGGAGACACCTTCTTTTAAATTAGTTTGTTGGAAAAACTATTTTTGAAATTAGAAAAGACTATTCTTTTTGAACAACAGTAAAGATTCCCTTACCTGAACACAATTCTAGAAAGAAATTGTGGCACCACCGCTTGGAATGGTCACTGAACCAACTCCTGACTGCGCTCTTACCGCCTTTTGAATGTACCAACTATTTCTAAATAGAAAGTACGATTTTTTTCAAGGAAGAAAAAAGGATAGAGCAACAACAACAAAGAGAAACTAGCCAGGGAAGCCAAGGTGCTCAGACATCAACAAGCAACAACAATAGCAGAAGCAGAGAGGAAGAAGAACGAGAATGAATAAGACTCCAGAGGGAGTGAGGGAGTAAGAAGAGATTATTAAAAGAGACGAAGACGAAAAGAAGAAGAAGAGAAGAGATCTCAAGAGGAATCCCGAAACACTAATTCAATGGATATAATCCCAAGACTTCTTTTAACACACCCTTGAATGGAGGTCATTTTCCTTTTCCTTTGTGGGAATTAGGACCGGGAGAATTTACACCTTCCAAGGCTATCAGAGTGGCAAATCTTGATTCCTTCAGATTTGATAAGGCCCAGGGTAAAATTGTGAAGGAAACTATAAATAAACTTCTTGTTGGTGCCTCTGCACTCGTAGTCACCACAAAGACACCCATAATCGAAAATATTCATGGAGATCCCTTGGTCATAGCTTCAGCAGGAGTGGCATTCACCCAAGCCTCTGAATAGAGCCTTATAAACATGGCTAATGAATCCAAAGAGTACAAATCCAAAGTAAAGAGCTCGGAAGAAGAAGTGAGATACTATAGAGGAGATAGGGCCAATGTTACTGATTTTAGAGTAGCAACCACTGAAGCACAAGAAGAACTAAAGGCCATGGTAAAAAAATTGTACACTAGCCTCAAAGATTTCCAAGACCTATATACACAGTTGTTGGCAATGGTAGAAAAAGTTAAGATAAAAAATACAGAGTTGGAAGGAGTCCGCCTGAGCATGGACAATTTAAAGAAGTGGTCAAAAGAAAATCTGGATGCACCACAAGATATTCCCAGGATAACCGAGAAGGAAAATAAGTTGAATTATGCAACCCTTTTGAAGTTCCATAAAAGAGGGAAGGAACTTGAAAATGACATTTTGAATTCAACAAACTGTTGTAAGCACATCCATACAATAGTAGAGGCGCTAATAGATAGATGTAGATATCCAAGATTGGAGATCTGGCGAAGCCAAGGCCAACTAAAGAAATTATTACAGATCTCGAATCAAACTTGCACTTAAGGATAATATCCATGGGAATGACACAAAGGGTTACCCAAGTTGTGCTTAAGGAATATATTATCACCCCATCTAAAGATAATAATTTTCTCAGTTTCTTTCTAGTAAAACTGAAAAACAACATGGAAAATCTGTCCCAATATGCAACTACGAGGTCACATTAGAAGACCTACTCTTCAGGATAATAGTTAGAGTTTCTGACTATCATGATGTATGGAGTGCATACTTTAGGAACAAATTTGAGGGACATACATGATATTTATTTTTAGTTTCAATGTTGATGTACAAAGTAGGAAAAGACAAATTAGGCAAGTCCAAGAGTGGCTATATCCTCTCAAGAGCACCATTTTGAAAGGGCTATCACTTTTTGTAATTTTGGAACTACTTCTGAGATTTTAATGAGAAGAATCCCTCACGGCCATTTTGGAGAAAAAATGATCTAGTGTATGTGATGCATTTACTGTGATTTTTTCCCAACTCATGTATTGTCATTTTGATTGTTGTAAGGTTATATTCCTCATTTGATGGATTGTTATTCTGTGAATTTTATGACTTTTCTTCGCGTTAATTTTCTAATATTGTTGTTCTAAGTGATGAATGGGAGGTGCTGAATGAGTTCTAGATGTTTTAGGGTGCAAGCAAGAACTAGTGGTTTCATTGCTAGTTTTATTTAGTTATTTTTCTCCTGGATAGGATATGTTAGAGTAATTTTTCTTTTGGTATTTAGATTAGTTTATATTGCACTAAAAAAATTTCATATCAAACCCCCATACTCATTCATATCTAGTAATGGAAGCTATGCTAGAATGTTGATGGATCTCCTATACCAAATGGTGTGAGGTCTGATTGGGATTTTACACCGGGGAGTACCCCTTTCTAAGGGAAATTCACCTAAATCAATATCAGGTTACAACCAAATTCAAATCCACCATACTGATCAATATAAAACCACATTTACCACACTTTGGGGCACATTTCCTATTGAGTTATTCTCTTCGGTATAAAGAATGATGGATCCACCTTCCAATGTGCCATGACCTACATTTTTCACTACCTTAGTCATATCATTTTGGATTATCTTGATGACCTCACTGTTGGGTTGAAAAAGTAGCCACAACACCTTGAATACCTCCACATTATTTTCCTATGATGTCTAAAATACAATATTCACTTGAACTGCCTCAAGTGTGTCTTCAACATCACTGTTGGATGGTTATTGGGTTTCAATGTCTCCTAGAAGGGAATCATAGTTGACGCATTGAAATTCCAAGCCATAAGTGAAATCACCCCCCAAGACCTTGTGCCAACTACAGAGTCAATAGGTTCTTAAGATTGCTATACACATGCCTTTCCAAGGGGATGAGTAGGTGCAACAAGATTTTGATGCTTTTAAGCATGCTTTCTTAAATGACCCATTAATCAATCCCCTTGAATTTAATAAGGATTACATACTTTACTTATCCACCTTGGTAGTCTCTATCATCAGGGTTTTATTCCAACAAGGAGAATATAAATACAAATATGTCATTTATTATGTGAGAAAATTTTTATCACGACCTCCTCTCAACTACAATCATGAGGATAAATTGGCCTTAGTCGTCATTCATCCAGTCCAAAAGTTACGCCATTACATCTTGCTTCATACCACCAAAGTTGCAACGAATTCTAATTCTAAGTAGCACTTGTTCAGCTAGTGACTTATCAATGGTAAGTTCACTCGTTGAATGGTAATCCTCTAGGAATTCGATCTTGATTTTTTTACCCCCAAGAGAAAGAAGGAACTCATCCTCATTGAGTTCATTATAGATCTCTCGTCTGACAAAAAATACCCACTAGTGAATCATAACTTCCTAGATGAGCAACTCTTCTTGATTTTGTTAGAATACCCATGGTATGATGACATTGTAACCTACCTTCACACATACATTCAACCTACATCTCTCATGCGATGATCGTCGACACATATGCTAACAAGCTCTTCAGTATCTCCTCATAGGAGATGTCATTTATAGGTGAGGTTTGGATATTGTGTTATGTCAATGCCTCACTCTTGAGGAAGTGGAGTGAGTCTTAAATGACCACAACAGTGGTGTATGAGGTAGCCATTTATTAAGAATTTCCACCACCTAGAAAATCATCGGTGCTGGTTATTTTTTGCCTACCCTCTTCCATCCTTTCCTTCACATAGTTAAGTGGTGTGTGAAGTGCCATATATTCACCCATATAACAAGAGTTCCACCATCTTTGTTGCACCTCGTCATTATGGTCGATCCCTTTTGTAGGTGAGGGATTGAATTTATGACATGCAATCCTCCAACTAGCAGGGGCCATAAGTACATCATTTTGGTTGTCGACTAATTTACTAAATGGGTCGAGGTGATGTCAACATATAATAATACAATAGACAAAACCACTCATTTTTTCATCAATCATGTCATCACTTGATTCAATGTCTCCAAACATTTGGTTTTATACCGCAAAGGATTTTGAGAACGAAGTCTTCCAAGAATTATCTTTGTTGCTCATTTTCATGCATGAGTTTGCATTCCCTTACTATTTGCAATCCAATAGCCAAGTTGAGGCTATCAACAAAATCCTCAAAACCTTACTCCAACACCTAATGAACAAACATAATTCTAATTGGCATCACATGCTTTTTTTAGCAAAATGGGCCCATAAGACATCCATTAAAACTACCATAGGATTCACACCTTTCCACCTCGTCCATGGGGTGGAAGCAATTTTTCCCATTTAATGTGAAATTCTAACTCTTTGGATGGTAGTTGAACTCTTAGATACTACACCACTAGAGCAACAACTCCTAACCTTGGAGAGCACTAATGAAGATCATTGATCTTTGTTACAAAACAATGAAGCTACCAAAAAGTAATTTAAGGCCAATTATGATTGGCAAATATGCTCTCATACTTTTAGCGAGGGTGATTTGGTATTTTCTTATTATGTTGCTAATGACAAATTAGGGCCTAGAAAAAGTTCGGGACTCTATGGAAAAGCCCTTTCATCATCAAACACTAATTAACACAAGGTGCATACATCCTTGATTTTTGTGAGGGTGGCCTCTTCAAAGAACTCGCCAATGGGATATATTTGAATAGGTTCTACCCATGAACATGCACCCACTAAACAATGATCCACATGTACACCCATTCTCTAATTAATTAATTTTTTTGGTTTTTAGTTTTAGAAACCTCAATTTTGTCACTTTTGATGAGTTTTCTTTCTTGGTATATTAGATAATTCATCCACTAGTAGGCTACATTAGTTTTGTTGATGGTTCTAGTCGATGGACTCAGAATCTCACCTCAACAACTTGGGTCGTTTATTCACCTTGACATACACTACTCTCGTCAAGTGGCATATGCTTATGGCTAGCCACAAATAATTAACTAAAGTATGTTGCTATAATTGGATTGCTTGCCAATGCAACTCAACTTCAGTTTTTCCACCTCAACATTTTCCTCGACTTCCAACTCCTCATAGTGCAACTAAATAATGTTTACCATGTATTTTTAAGAAATCTTTACAAGTTAAACTTTTATGAAGGAGTTTTGAAACCATCACATTCATACATATTCCTAGAAGTTTAAATTAGTTTGTAGATAACACCGCAAATGAAATATTATATTGGCATTTCTCACATTAAGAACAAGATACACTAATGTAAATCACTAATAAACACATGATTTACATTTATCATTTATCATCAAATTGATAAAATATCATACATATAAAAAATAGAAATAAAGCATCACGAAAAATACGCACTCATCATCACATATACACATCAGGATGCACACACACACACACAAGGTGCAAAAAATACATGTACATAAGAGGCTAGCCCTCATTGGGATAGATTGCCAAAAAAATATGCATCATACAAAAAATTGGGTCCTTCCCATACAAAAATACATGTTCCACTAGGGTGGCAAGGCTGGTAGCCTTAACAATCCTGTAGCTAGGTATGCTCTACTGACACCACCTACAGGGACTCCTCTTTTCCCTCTCATTATATCCCTTTGCATGATAGGTCACCACTTTGTTAGTATCCCTATGTATGCATCAATGATATCATTTCCGAGGTCAGACCATCTTTCCTTTGGGACAACTTGTAGCCTGCAACACCACATCTAGTCTCCACCTCAGGTTCACAACTTGTGTTAGGATATTTTTTAGAAGTCGTAGTTTATCCTCCAATGCTAGATAAAATCAAGGACTCTATGTTGTTGGCATTACCTCATCATCGTGGTGACCTCGTTGTTTCCCTACCACCTCCTCACCTATTGGAGTAGTCATTGTAGCTGCCCCTCACCGTGTCAATGCCACATTCGCACTCAGAAGATGTCACATATCAATATCAATTGTGGGTAAATAACTAGAGAAAGAAAAAAACTAAAAAATAGTCAAAACTATGCTAGTATCAAAATACAAACATCTCTCATATATAATAGTCGGATCTTCCCTCACCTCTCGACGCAACTCCTCATAGTTTTGCTCTCTCTAGTGTACTAGAATCAATACTTGATAATCCAAAAGCATGCAAACATAGAAACCACATTTTTTGTTGGTCTCATGACTTTTAGTCAAACAATTGTGACATTTGCATGTCTATCTCTTGAATAGTTGTAATTGTTGTCTGCAAGACTTTTCACAAAACAATCATATGTTTTCTCGTGATTTTCCATACATACATTCATGCAAAACATTCACACGATTTTCCTCAAATTTTCCATGGATATTGCATGACTATCCATTAAAACGGTTGTGATATATCTTCGTGCATATGTTTTCCTCACAACTATGACTATTGCATGACTGTTTGGTAAACAATTGTACAACTCAATTGCATGACAAATGCATATGGATGCCTCGAGGATCACCCATGTCCCAAACATTTTTGTGCAACCATACATGCAGATAAAATTGAGAGTTTACTGCATATTAATGGCGCCCCCTGCATGCAACTAGCTACACAACCCTACTTGCATGGTTGTGTTATGTCATTCCCTCGTGATGAACTATTATCCAGTAAATAGTCATGAGAGAGTTGTGTGGTTTTTTTTCTCTAAAGCCATGCAACCCACTGGAAACCCTAATGGGATTTTGTATGGGTTTGTTAGAGGGCCTAATCGACATAGTTGACTAGACCCACTAGTCGACCAAGTATAATGGCATTTAAATATGGAAGTAAGTCAAATATGAACTGTAAGTCGATCAACTAGGGTAGTTAGAGAAGTTGTAACTACCTATCAACCGATTCAAGGTATAAATACATGAGATCATGAATGTAAATGTGGTGTGGTATTGGTCATAATATAAGGATACTTATTGTTGGTCTCACAATTATTTCTTCTCTCTCCTATGTGTTATTGTGTATATTGTTGTATATTGTTATGACATTTTGTGCGAAGATCTACTAGTAACTCCTTCATGTAATCCCATTGATTACAATCAGATCCAACAAGCCCTAAACTAAAAAATTGACTAGACATAAATGACGTAGAGGTTGTGACCTCTTATGTGGTGGTCAAAGAATCTTATTCTATTGCTCAATTTGTGTGTAGCGAGGTCCAGAAGCTCATGGGATCAGTAGGTCTAAGTCAACTAAAGAAAGTACAAATTATTTTGACTTGTGGGCCCCACCCTATTTATAGGCACCCTTCGTGAACTTTTGGAGGTCCAATTAGGAGATCAAAAGATTTATTGTATGCATCGGTTGCACCATTGGGATCCTGGCATTGCCTCCTTTCATGACATTTTATCCATTCATCACCATCAAAACCTACATCCAGGGTCCATTTACCTTAGCTAAAGTTCTCCAAATAAGTATGTGAGCTCACTAACTCCATTTTTTACACCGTTTGCAACATTGGATTTCTTATCATGAGAACTTTCATGTTGGGTATTTAGTTTTATGTGTGTAGGTATTCATTGAAAATCCATATTCCCCCCCACCACACATACTAGGGCCTCATGTATAATTCTTCAAACTTGCGTGTAGATACCCCCTCTGCATATCTTGCATTTACTAATATACTTCCCATTATATACCTCTACGGTTTCCCCATCCCAACTTAGAAAGAAACTTTTCCTAGTTCCACATGCATTCAGTTGCATAGTTCCACATCACATATCAATACCCATGCCACTCTTTCCCCACTAATATATGGAGTTTGTATAGTTTTCATATCAAAGAAAAAGCCTCATACTTTCATCTCATCATTATGTTGGCCCATACCCTCAGACTCCTAATGGATTACATTCTAATGATTGGTTATGCTAAATGTGTCATTGCATTCCATTGGCTTCTTGTGTCATTGATGACCAACATATCATCTACATTAAACTCCATCATTCATCTACCCCTCCAAGGAGACCCACACTAGGGGCCCCATCCTTGTTTTCTTTCACCACTCTAGCCACACATGGTAGAGTTTCTCGGTTTCTTGCTTAGGACACTCATCTCCTTGTCTATAACATATCCATATTCATTTATAATTAAAAAAATCCAAAACATTCAAATTTTTTTATAAAACCAAAATCGAGGGAAACACCAAGGTTCATACCATCTCATCTAATGGAATCTCTTCAAACTTGATAATAGTCCTTGTCACCCTTGGTCGGAGCATCTGCACTGATTTATCCATGCCCACACTAATTCCAGTTGTCTATAACACCTCCCATATCCTATTATCTATCACCATGATTCCCTAGAGTTTCCCTCATTACATGTTTATCCATTGTATCCACTTATCCTCAGTCCCAATATTGCATAAATCAAAATCTTGATTATCTCTTGACATCAAGTCATCATGTTGTGTCTGCTTGGTTATTAATGTTTCCCTTGTTAGTTGTCATTTAGGATTCACCTAAGGGAGGTCTTTAGTCCCATCCTCATTGGTTAGATCTTGTGTTCCCTTATCAAAATCCCACTCCATTACAATTGGTTACTTGACTTATATTTTATGATCACGAGGGACCTCCTGTCCTTTTCTCTCACATCCTCACTCCCATCGACACCAACACATGTTATTCTAGGATTATTTTGTACCTTTGTTCCCATTTCCATAATTAATGGTGAACCCCAGACTAGACAGAGAGAGTCATCATTACTCTCTAATTCAGTAGGCCTCTCGATGTTCAACATCAAGTCATTATCGCATTGGGGTGGGGCATACATTGCAATGGTTGTAGTTTTCCAATTATAGTTGAATACCCTTGGGATTATATCACTATTAATGCCTCGAGAAGGAACTCTCTTTAGAAATCTCCCTACAAGTTCTAGTGCCTCTCCTAGTGAGCAATCCTCTGCTATTACCAAAACCATCATGGGTGACACATATTTTCTTGCTTGTATAAGAGATCACATATTCTTGCCTTGTTTGTATAAGAGATAACTATCATATGTATGTTTGGTTGTTTTCCATGTGGGATTCATCACTCTTTTATGGGTAGTCCTTTCTTCTTGGTAAAATCTCTCTCTCTCTCCAACAATCTTTAAATTAACAAGCATGTGGAACATAAAACAATGATGTATTTCGAGTATATGGAAGCTCGTAACCTCACATATTAAGGGGAAACTGTTATCACCTCAATTTCTCTCACACGTTACATTCAGGTGATTGTTCAAAAACATAATAAGTTGGAAATAATATAACATAATAAGGCTACCCCATGGCTATTTTATATCACCTCAAAGAGCAGAGGAAAATACTTCGAAAGTGGGTTTTCATACACTTGCATAGCCTATCTTCACTGAGATGCATGACTTGTGTGACATATCCTTCGAAAGATTCACAACTCTCTCTACATGAGTGAGTGCAACCCCTTCGGTGCATTTAAGGATTTAGACCCGAATCAGGTGGATCTAGGTTGATATATATGAGAAATTTTATCTCTCATCCATTTTTAGTAGTTTTTCGACACATGGTTTTCGTCGATGGTTTTCTAATTCTGGTTAAGGAAATAAGGTTTTTGACTAATCTAGGTCAATGGATAAGGGGTTTTAGATTCCATGAGATCCTATATATATTTTTGATCTAGATGGATATCGGTGGCCACCCACCTTTTCCAACTAACTCAAAACAGTTTTCTGACAATTTTGGCAATTTACTATTTTTAGCAGTTTTAACTTCCGGGGCCATTTTGAGGGCCTAAATGAAGGTTTTTCGGTATTGATCTC
>CBVK0100527921.1:0-11745 GCA_900067695.1 Picea abies | reverse complement strand
ACGACGCTCTTCCGATCTCACGTTGTGATACATGGTTGTGGCACTTGGTTCATGGTAGAGGCATATCATGAATGATATGACACTTGTTTGAGGCACATGGTTGGCATGTTGGTAGAGGCATATGGTTTGTACACAGTTGGCACATGTTCTTGGCATATGGTTGATACACTCCATGGATGATATCTTATGGTATATTGTATGGTATTCATGTACATGGTTGATGTACATGGGTATTTTTCATGGTTGGCACACAGCATGGCACAAGATGTACATGGTTGATGTTTTGTTCATGATTCTCTATTCATTGTTGACATATATTTTTCTTCATGATGTATGGTATGGCATGATTTTGATGCATGTACAAGTCCAAGGATCATCATAGGAAGAGCGGATCATTCTTGAGCAGTTGATCTATCTTCCAGTTGAGCAGTAGCATTTGAAGCAGAAGCAGATTGTAGTGGTAGAATATTTTTCATCTTATAGAGAATATAGGGGGAAACATACCCACAAGGGGAGTCGTTCTTCTTCCTATGATTCTAGAAGAAGAGATTTATCATATGCAAGATAGAGAGATAGATGCTTGGAGAGTTAAATGCTTGGAGATAGAGCACAAAGGCATGCTTCCAAGGGGAACGATGGTCACAAGGGGAGCATGAGAGATATGTCTTCAACATTAAATCAGAGTGATATCGATTGTCAAAAAGGGGGGAAATTGTTTAGAGGAAGCTCAAAGGCATCCAAATAAGGGGAGCATCCCCAAGGAGGGTTCAGGAAGGGAGAGCAGCCCCAAGGAGATAACTGCCCTTTTCCATTGATGTCAAAGGGGGAGATATAGTCACATTGATGTGATTGAGATGACTATTGATGAAGAGAAATGCCATGTCTACATATTTCCATCAATGATTGGTGTTGACATCAATGTTGGTATTTCCATCAATGCCAAAGAGGGAGATTTTTGCATTATGTTGTCATTGATGTCAAAGAGTTTATTTCTTTTCATATTATCATTGATGTATTGATTAATGGCCTATGTTTTCATAGATGTAATTGATGTCAAATATTTCAAGTGGTGTCATAGTGATGTATTGTCATGATTGATGTATAGATGGGATGATGTAAAGGTTGGTCATTGTTGTCTTGTCATGGTTGATAGGAATAACCAAATGGATAAACTCCAAGGTGGTACCCTTCTGGTGAAAACCCTCATGGGAAGACACTCTTGGATAAAATTCTCAAAGTGATCCCCTTATGGTGAAATATCTCACAGGAAGATGCTTTGTGAAGTCCAAATGGTTAGATAGCCCAGTAGTGTGGTTATGGAACCCAAGTTTGATTCAGGAATAATGTAATGAGTATCAATAAATTTGCAGGAGAAAATATTCCATATGGATAGTATATGTCATGCCATTTCCAGTGATATGTGGAATGTCACATAACTCCTCACGGTTAGAGAGTTATGGCCATGTGAAGTTGGAGAACCCTCATGAGTTATCTAGAAGCCTCTAGAAGGTCAAAGAAGTCAAATTATTCTAGAATCCCCTAGGATAAGTTGACCAGTAAAAGTGGTTTGTCATGGGTTAAGTGGTTGCAACAAGAAAACAATAAAAAATAAATTAGTTGCAACTAGAATTGGAGAGTTTACTATTTGTGGACAAAGTGGTTAAGTGGAAAAAGTGGCTAAGTGGACAAAGTTGGTTAAGTGGACAAAGTGGCTAAGTGGAAAAAGTTGGCTAAATGGACAAAGTGGCTAAGTGGACAAAGTGGGTAAGTGAAAAAGTGGTTAAGTGGACAAATTGGCTAAGTGGACAAAGTTGGTTAAGTGGACAAAGTGGCTAAGTGGACAAAGTGGTTAAGTGGATACTTATAGAGGAAGCTACTTGGAGAGTATAAATAAGAGAGAAAGGGTCTCTCATTAGCATCCATTTTTTTGAGCATATTGAATATCTACAAGCGACTAAGGTAACCAGAGGAGATCTAAGGCAAATTTCATAGGGAAGGTGAATTAAGGAAGGATGGAACTCAACGGAGGATAAATTCTTTTGATGATGCTTTCTAAGGTATGTTATTTACAGGTCATCTCACCATTTTAGCAATAATGTTTTTTCTACAATGATTCAGACAACAAAATTTGGAGGTCGTTGAGAAAACATATCCAAGTAACTATGATAAAAATTTCATCTTGTGGGTCATTGTATTTTGGGAGTTACACTCCGTGACAAATAGGGTTTGTGGCTAGTCCTTATATTAGTCTAAAACAGGTGTTTCAGGTAAAAATGTCATAACTTAATCATACCAGATCCAAATTTAGTAAGACCAAATGTATTGGTTATATTACAGTCGTTAGTATGGTGTGTACCATTTTCTGATCCATAGAGAAAATATTACATGTGGGGCATGTCGTACAAGTGAGCTCTCTAGAATAGGACAAAATTCAGGAGGGTCTTCCATATTTGCTATAACTTTTGTTCTGGGAATTTTTGGACCCTAAAATTTGGAGGAGATGGAAAAAATATATCAGAGTATATTTGTTTAAAATTTCAGCCATTTAATCACAATATCTTTGGATATATGCTTTGTGGATGTTAGGGTTCCTAAATAATCCTGAAAATATGTTTCAAACAAGTCAGCTTGGTATTTCTGCTATAACTTTTTTTATGTGGCTTTGTAGACTGTGAAATTTGCAGAGGTATGACCATACATGCAGGAGTACCTCCTATAGAAATCTCAGAATCCGAAACAGAAAATTGAGCTTATGGTGAATCTTACAAGTTGAGGTAACTTGTTGATTGCATGGCATCCTGAATGAAGGGAGGTTGATGAAGTACTTGGTTGATTGTATGGGAATATTCTTGTGATGAGCATTTGTTGTAGATCTTTGATTATGAGCTAGATCATATTCTATAATTGGTTGACTTTTATTTGCATTGGTTTTACTACTAGATCAATTCTAGTTTGATAGATTGCATTCTATCGACAAGTTGAGTCTTGCAGCGAGCTGAGTCTTGCTTGAGAGTTGGTGCTCTCCTTGGAGTTGGTTCTCCTTACTTCAATTGGTGCTGATAAAACCCCGGTGATTGTAGTAACATGTAAAACATAATAAAAAAGCTTACACATGCATATTGTGTCTCTTTTGTTCATTGTGCTTATGGATTGATTGCTCTTTATCATTGATGGATGTCATTGGTGAATGGTTACATGCAATATTACAATGATGATGTGTAATATTATGTTTTGAAATGGTTGCTAACTTGAAGTGAGAAAAAGTTGTAAAATCCCACACACTAATTCACCCCCCCTCAGCTCTTAGTGTGGCTGGTGTGTCCAACATGATCCACTTCTTTAGATTCATCATCTTTGCTCAACATGAAACCGATGACCATAGGAGTACTCACGGGTTTACAGTCTTCTATTTTTAACTTCTTTAACATTTCCTTTATGCACTTGGTTTGGGAAATGAAAATGCCTTCATTTAGTTGAGATATATGGAGTCCCAAGAAGAAATTCAACTCCCCAAGTAGGGACATTTCAAGTTCATTATGCATATCCTTGGTAAAATTTTGACTCAATCTATCATCATCACTTACAAAGATGATGTCATCAAGATACACTTCAATAATAATCATACTACCTTGATCCACTTTTATGTAGAGGTTATTATTTGTGTTTCTCCTTATGAATCCTTGTTGTTGTAAGTACCTATCCAATCTTGAGTACCAAGATCTTAGCGATTTCTTAAGTACACAAAGAGATTTCTTCAATATACAAACATGGTCTTCCTTTCTTGACAATAGAAACCCTTATGGTTGTTCTATATAGACTTATTCTTCTAATTCTCCATTTACAAAAGTTGATTTTACATCCACCTAATACACTTTGATCCTTTTGGAGCATGTGTAAGCCAATAACATTTTAATTACTTCCATTCTATCCACAGGAGAAAAGGTTTCTTCAAAATATATTCCTTCAACTTGAGCATATCCTTTCCACACTAGTCTTATTTTGTTTCTAGTTACCCATCCATCTTCATTTAGCTTGTTTTTGAAGACTCATTTTGTCCCAATCACATTTTTTTCCTTTGGTCTTGGAATTGGTTCCCATGTCTCATTCTTCTCTATTTGATTTAGTTATTCTTCCATAGCCTTGATACATTGTTCATCATTTTTGGATTCCTCAAAGTTACTTGGTTCAACTATGGACAGTAATGAAAAATATCCTTGTTCGGGTGTTTGTTCTTGGTTTCTTCTTCTGGTTTCTACTCCAACACTTCTATCTCCAATGATTTATTCTGGTGCATGATTCCTATGAACTCTAGGATGAGGTGTCCTAGAAGGTGTCTGAAAATATTGTTGGTTGTTTTCTTCTTATTCTACTTCTGGCTGCTTCTCTTTTTGTTATTCTTCATCTTCTTCCTCTTCTTCTTGATTTAGTTCTTCATTTTACTCTTCTTCAAAGATGTTTGAATTTATTCTTTCCTTCCTAGTCTTCAGCAAGTTTGTTTCATCAAATTTTACATTTATGATTTCCACTATCTTGTTGAGTATTATATTGTATCACTTATATGCTTTTCTTTTGCATGAGTATCAAAAACATATTCCTTCATCCACCTGGGATTCAAATTTTCCAATCTTATTGTCTTCCCTTTTTATGTAACACTTGCTTCCAAACACTCTAAAGTGCTTGACATTGGTTGGTCTTCCTTGTCATAACTCATATGAATTCTTATCACTATTACTTCTAATCAATCCTCTATTCAATATATGAATGGTTGTATGCATTGCTTGTACCCAAAATATATCACTTAGCTTAGAGTCATTCAACATGGTTCTAGCCATTTCTCGTACAGTTCTATTTTTCCTTTCATCAACTGCATTTTGCTGAGGTGTTCTAGCTATTGAAAATTATCTTTTTATTCCATGTTCTTCACAGAAATCCATGAATTCATTTGAAGTAAAATCACCTCCATTATCTGATCTTAAGCATTTGATTTTCAAATCAGTTTCATTTTCAACTAGTTCCTTGAATACCTTGAAACATTCGAAATCTTTTGACTTTTTCTTGAGGAAGAAAACCTAGGTCACTCTAGTGTAGTCATCAATGAGTAGCATGAAGTATTGCTCACCATCCAGTCCTTTTTTTCTCATGGGCCCACATAAATTATTGTGTACAATCTCTAATGGTTTTTTCGTAGATTATTCCTTTGTCTTGAATTCAACTTTTGTTTGTTTTCTATGGTGACAATGCTTGCACATAGTATTCGTTGGCTTTGTAATTTCTGGCATTTCTATTACATATTTCTTCTTGATGACAATTACAAGATTATTAAAGTGTATGTGGCCCATTATCCTATGAGAAATCCAACTTTCATCTTCTTTTACCAACCAACATCTTTCTTCTTCAGTCTCATTCAACATGTATATGTTGTTTGGAGTCCTTGTCGTTGTTTCCACTAGTCTTCTTGATCCTTCTTTCCTTATTTCAAATTCTTTTGAATTGAATATAACTGTGTGTTCTTGATCACACATTTGGCTCACACTTAACAAATTATGCTTCATATTTTCAACAAGTAGGACATTTTCTGCCACAACATCTTTATCTCCAAGATTGATTGTGCCTTTTCCTATAATTTTGGTTGAGATATCATTTCTAAACATGGCAGACCCCTCTTTTTATTTCTTTAATGTTATAAATATATTTTTTTCTACAGTTATATGCTTTGAGCATCTATTGTCAATATACCAATGTCTTTTTCTATTTTGGACTTGTAAGGCAAACCCACATTCCTCGACCTTCAAATCTTCTTGCTTCCTTTTCCAATTTCTTTGTTGTTCCCCTATATGATTGAAAAGAACATGCCTAGTTTCCCTTGAAGAAACTATCAAATCACTTCTGCAATTTCTGGCTATCTGTCCAAAATTGTTACATTTTTATCATTCAATTTCATAACCCAGAGCACCAAAACTATTATAATTTCTATCAAACACCTCACGAGGATTTTTGGGATGGGATAATTTCCTTCATAGTGATTCTTAGGATTTTCATAGCTACTTTTGTTCTAGGTGTTTCTACCCTTTGCATAGGCTCTACAATTTATGGCTTTATGCCCAAAATTATTGCAAGAATAACACATGCCAAGAAACATATGTTAGTACCTGGGTGTGGGTGGTCTTCTAGTTATTGTTGTTCTTCTGAAATCATGATCTTATTATTGGGTCTTCTTCATTGTTGGTTGTTGATTTCATGTTCCTCTAAATGCATGATCTTCTTCTTGATTCTTCTTTGTTTTTTGTTTATGTATGTCCTCCTTTAGAGTATTTCATTATTATTTCTTGATGAAACCATTGATAGTATCTACATAAATTCTTCATTCTGCTTCATCTCCTATCATCATAGAGCTTGAACCCTCATTAGTATTATTTTTTTGTATCCAATTCCAGACTTGTCATAGAATAGTTTTTTATTGCAAATGATTTCATCCAGTATTTTGGTGCTATTGTCAAAATTTAGTTGGATCTCCTTGTAAAGTTCCTTTGTTATTGAAACTATTTCAACTTTTAGATTCTATGTTATTTTCTTCTTTTCTTACAATTGTCTCTTGAGTGTTTCTTCAATCACCTTGGCTTATTCCAACTAAATCCTTAGATCTATGATAGTCTACTTGTCTTCTTCAAAAACAATTCTAGGGTTTTGAAAGCCTTCCTTCAATTTACTTAACTCTTCTTTGAGAGACTTGGTTCTATTCCTTTCTAATATTAGATCACTTAAGGCACTAATAAATTATTCCTCAAGATTCACTTATCCTTATTCTCTATAGTCTCCTTCTTTAGTTTTAGTAGTTTCCTCTTAAATATCTAATGTCATGAAGAGTACTCTTCTTGAGTCATCATCACTGTCATCATCTTCATCAGATGAGGAACTATCGTATTTTGGATAGAGGAACTATAGTCTGTAATTATGCTTAAGACTTCATGAATTGTAATTGATGAACACTATAATTATGTTTTATGTTTAATGAAATGAACACCTACCAACTGACTAAATGGGAAGCCTTGTAGTACTGGCCATGATATCATGAGTGGGAATTGGTGAGGGAGAAAATTAGAAGTTTTTGAAAAGAAAATAGGAAGCTAACCTAGAAGCCCAACCTACACCTACATGACTTCGAATGACCAACCTATCTCAAGTACCATGTTCACCTTGTTCACAAGAAATCCCACTAATAGCATCAGATTGGGTGGTTTGGGTACTTATGACTTCCTTCAGAACCTGTACTCAAAGGAGTGAAGGGGTTGGCTATATTTTTCAGCCAAGAGTACCCTAGAAGTACCCCTTTGATTCAAGAGCTTGAACCCAAAGGTTTTTTATGATAGAAGCAAGTTGAGGAACCAGAGGAAGAAAAGAATGTTCCAAATTGAAAAAAAAAAGGTAGAGTGAATGAGAAGTAGGAGAAGAGATGCATGGTATCATGAATGATAAAGAGGTATTGACAGAGAGCACCCGAGACAGACCTGAGTAAATAAACTGGGAAGTTTCATGAAGAAAATAGGAATCTTTCCAAAAACATTAAATGTCAACATTGGAATTGAGAATACCCAAATCCTGACTGGAACAGAGAGGGCCACAGGTTGGTGCTTGACAGATAGAAACCAACATTGGTAAGGGGAGGGTGTTGAGGGACTATGAAAAAGAGAAGGGACTCTCTTGTGCAAAGGAAATTTTTCTGGGAAGTCACCTGGTAAGATCATGGAGGCCCTAGGCTCAGTGGGAAGAAAGAATTTCTATTATTTCCAATATGGTGAAGGAGAGAAACCTTTTTGACCAAATCCTTAACCTGATAGCCAATTGGTGAGAGAGTCCCCTAGTGGTACCATGGCCTAGAATAGGGGTATCCTATTGTAGAAAGAAAAGGTTCAGTAGGCCCTACAAGAGCCATTGATTTACTGGAATATTAGAGCAATGAGATTTGGGCCATAGATCCGATGTGAGTTAATCCACTAAGATTTTCATAAATGTGGTTTTCAAAAAGATCTATGGAAAATGAGTGAAAGCGACTTATGATGAAGATATTCCAAAGGAAAAGGTACAAGAGGAATAGAGCCATAGAATTTTTGTCTACACGGTCGATAGGATTTGAGCCAATGATCTCACCATGGGTCCCACCTGA
This sequence comes from Picea abies, assembly GCA_900067695.1. Classification (NCBI taxonomy): domain Eukaryota; kingdom Viridiplantae; phylum Streptophyta; class Pinopsida; order Pinales; family Pinaceae; genus Picea; species Picea abies. Next base: position 3,584 of record CBVK0100527921.1, on the reverse strand, counting down.
TAGGAAAACCCTATCAAAGTCATGAGGTTGGTTACATGAACATTACATGTGGGGTTCCAATGACCATCAGATTCATTGAAAAATTCTAATTTAGAAAGAACTGTTCGAAGAAACCACAAATATGTGAAGGAAGTATTTCTCGATGGCTAGAGACCAAGTGGATGAGAACCATTGATCTATTAAGGAGTCCACCAGATAAGGATTCAGCCATATATCTTTTGTAGACCCCCATTTTTGAGTGATTGAAGGAGAATGGGAAAGGCTATTTGATCCATATGGATGTCATTGGCCTCCCACCTATTCCAACTGGCTCATTTTGGCAGTTTTCCAGTTTGGCATTTTTTTCCCTATTTTTCGAGTCCCTGAATTGCGGGGCCATTTTGAGGCCCTAAACAACATTCTTAGGGATTTCCATAGTCAAAATAGAGTTTTCCCTATGTTCAACATAGCTACAATCGAGCCCTGCATATCCCAACCGGAAATATACCCTTTCAGGTGGTGTTGGGATTCCAACCATTAGATCCCATAGATGTTGCACTACCCCTTGCGATCCCCTCGACCAACTCATCTGCTGCGCCAACTGAAGTTAACAAAGCCACTTGGTTCATTGATGGGATCCAAAAAATCCTCCGACAGGTTCAAGATATCCTATAGAAGTCTAATGACAAGTACAAGCAGTGCCATGATCAACATTGAGTGCCACATAAGTTTCAGGTGGGTGACAAAGTTTGGTTGCACTTATAGAAAGAGCGCCTTATAGGACCCCATAGGAAGCTTCACCCACTCTATTATGGGTCATAAACCATCACCAAGGATGTGGGTGATAATTCTTTCGAGCTCAACATTCCTCCTTTCTTTAGCTTGCACCCAGTGTTCAACATGGATATACTTCGACTGTATTTCCCACCATTATTGGACACCTCAAAGATAACAGAACAACTGAAACCAATAGAGCTCAACCCAAAATGCATACAATAGGAATCTAATGATCAGATTGTGTACAAACAGATCAAGGGAACTCGCCAGCAAAGGATCCATCTTTATCAAGTTGTCAAAGTAGGGCAACTCCTGCACCAAGGAAAGTGGCTCACCCCGGGCCAAATTCAGCAAAAATTTCCTCATATGATGGAGGAAATCAATGCAATGGAAACTATTTATTCCTAAGTGGGGGGGATTGATACATATGGATTTCAATGACCTCCCACCTATTCCAATTGACTCATTTTAGTAGTTTTCCAGTTTGGCATTTTTTCCCTAGTTTTCGGGTCCCTAACTTTCGGGGCCATTTTGAGGCCCTAAACATCATTTTTAGGGATCACCACAATTAGACTATAGACGAAATCAAATTATCATGGAAAAATGCGTATTCCTCAAATTTACCTTTCCAACAGGATATTGTGCGCCTAAAACAGAGATTGTATGCAAAAGTTACGACCTCCGGAAGTTGATGTACTAACTTACCCAAACGGGGCCCACATGACTTTTGGCACTTCATCTCCTATTGGATGTCTAGGGTTTTTTAAATTCATGTTTATTGTAAAAAATACTTCAAAGCCTCATTGTACTATTCTTCTTGTGAATGAGAATAGCTGTCACATCTCTTCTTAGAGATAAGCCGCCACCATTCTAGCAAGCTTGTTTCCACTGCATTTTACAGTTTCAGCTTTTTTCCTTATTGAATAGAAACCAATTTTATTGTATATATGTTATTCTGTGTTAAGAATCTTTTGATAATAATCTGTATTCATTTCATTCTACAAACATATTTTGGATCATTGGTATCAGAGCGGTAGGATCCTTCTCATTCTTAATGCATGTCCCCAACGAGGTCAGGGTACAAAGAATTAGATCTCGAGCTTGTTTCTCTTGAGGAAAAAATCTCTTGCAAACCCAAACGAACTCTCATGGAAGAAGAGAATAAATATGACGAGATAAGAGATCCCTTCAAAATGTTTCTCGAGGAATCCATCACGCAACAAACGAATGAGATGATGGATAGTTTTGCGCAAATCCTTCGGTGGCTACCAACATGCGATGCATCTTCCTCAAACGCAGGCGCCGCCCCCTTAAAGGTACAAATAAACTTTTATATTCCTATATTTGAAGGTCATATAGATGCAAATGTGGTAGACAAATGGTTGAATCTGCTAGAAGGGTATTTCTATGTCCATAACTTATTGAATAGAGAAAATATTACTTTTGCACTCCTCAAAGTCATCCCCCATATCAAATATTGGTGGGAAAATTTATGTGAGCAAAAGGAAACAGAGGAACCCTCATTATTTAAAGTCACAGTCACCTGGGATCCCTTCAGGGATGCTTTTAAGGAACAATACTACCCTGTTGGAAGTTATGATGACATGTACACAAAATGTACCACGTTACAGCAACAAAGAGACCAAGCGATGCCCGCGTTCACAAATATCTCCAATACCTTGCGCACCAAGCTAGGTATCAAATATTCTGAGTGACATCTGGTGCTCAAGTATCATGGAGGTTTGTATAGATACATCCAGGCCGAAATGGATTTTCTGGACATCTCATTCTTGGGAACGGTGTACCGATATGTTGTCAAAATCGAGTAGAATATCAAACAAAAGACACGGAAATTTGAGCCTAGGAACCAAACGAGCCAGAGGAAGGCAAGATCCTTTTTCATTCATAGATGTGGGTGAACGATACCCCACTACACTTCATCGTTGATAGCGGTAGACAGAAGAACCTCATCTCAGCAAAGGTTGTCAAGAGAATGCCCTTTCGACAAAGTTGCACCCGCAACCCTACACCATCGTATGGCTCCGCCAAGAAAGTGACATCCACATCAACCAACAATGTCGCCTATCATATGACATCAAGCTCTTCAAAGATGAGGTATTGTGTGATGTTTCCCCTCTCGAAGTTTGTAATTTTATTTTGGTCCAACCATATTTATGGAAATGTCATGTTGTATATGAGTCTAGGCCTCGCAGTGTTATTACTACTTTGAACAATAAATTGTACAGAATACCTGAGGCAATCCCACCCAGTGTTATTTCCTTGATCACTACCAAGCAATGCAAAAATTTTGTCTCTCAGACAAGGAAGTTTGTCTTCTTCGTGGTTCGCTCTCAGAGTGAGTGAAAGATCACAGCCACATCCAGGGTCTCCGCGGCCGACCCCTCCACATAGAAAAATAAAGTGGATAAGGTCGTGGAAGAATACTCAGATTTCTTCTCCTCACTTGTCGGGGTACTTCTACACTGTCAGGTCAAGCACCCCATCGATCTGACCCTTGACTCACCACTGCCCAATGGGCCAGTCTATGTTAGAAAAATAGGACCACGAAGAAATAAAATAAAACAAATGTGGAAACAAAACACAAAAGATACACAATACAATAGAGACATAGATTTACGTGGTTCACCCAGTGTGGGCTACGTCCACTAGAGAAATTTCCAGGTCCTTCCTTTATTATTATCCATAAGATGAAGGGATACAACCTACAACAAAACCCGTTGTAACTTCCTCTTCTTTATCTCACAGTCTCTTCTCTCATAATACAATACTAGCCATAATGCATAGCCTCAATACATTTCCCTCATAAA
>CBVK0100527920.1:0-11745 GCA_900067695.1 Picea abies | reverse complement strand
CGAGATCTACACTCTTTCCCTACACGACGCTCTTCCGATCTCACATAGGGACCATGGGGTGGTTCTGCTTGCTGATTGGCTCTTCAGTATCTTTATAGTGATCAAATGTAGGATAAGCTTGTTGCTCATCATCACTATGATATACATCAAAAAGGAGTTGTCCTTCATTGATATGACCCTCCTCCATAACAGTGATCCCGTCAAAAAAATTTCGTTTCAGGGACAGTGGGACCTGCTGCTTCTGGCTGCCATAATCCTTTTCTCTTTAATGCTAGGTAAAAATATATCGTGAGAAACCCCCTGGGGAAAAAGAGAAAAATCCTCTTCCACAACTAACCCCTCTTTTAAAAAGAGAGGGTCTTCGTCATCATGAGCAGAGTTGCTAGGAACATCTACTTCAACCCAATATCCAGGTGAGTCATCTACCAGGGACCACATTTGCTCTATAAACTCACAATTTCCACAAGAGGCATGTTGATCGTTATGAACATCTAAAAGAATAGAGGCATCTGATATAATGTCAGATGCTTCTGTTCTAGGGCTAACACAATTAATATCATTCAACACCCCTATATTTTCCTGGAAAATGCTTTCCTCCACAGTAAAAGCTTCATCATGGACCTGGTCTTTAGGGCTAGCAGAGGCTTCATGAAGCGAAGAAAAATCCTCACAACAGTTTTCAAACAAACAATCAGCTGGATAGTAGTCTTTACAAAATGAATTGAAAGCTGTATAAAAACCTGTTAAAGACCAAATGCTCGCAGCGGGAAGAGATCGACACCACTCAAGAGCATCTCCCTTCAATGAATACCTGAAGAGCTTAATCCGAACATCCTCATGCGTGATATTGTGTCGGTGAATAGCCTCATGGAAGTCTAGTAAATGCTCAGTTGGTTCCTCCCAACTTGTTGCATGAAATTCAGAGAGGAAATCTTCCCATTTGTCTCTATCAGGAAGTGCATTAGGAAAACCAACTATCTGGGAAAAGTCACAGAAAGCAAACCTTTGAGCCATAATTTTCTCCATATCGATACAGTGGAGTTGCCAATCGATCCTCGAATCATGGAGTCGCCAGGTGAAAGATGCGCAGCTTCAAATATGCCTGGTCCTTGTTCACCATCAAAGGCTAGATCTTAACATTATCGTTACCCCAGGAAGCTTCTCAGGCTGAGAAAGCAGCTACTGAAACCTTCTGGAGAAATCTCCTTAGGGTCAGCTTTCAGGTGTACTAACAGTAGTCACAGCTGAAACAGTAATGTGGAAACAATGGAGTCGCCACAGTGGAGTTGCCAGGTGCACAGTAGCAATCTTTAAGGGCTCTGATGTTTGATGCACCTTCAGAATCAGAATCTTAATGTCGTTCTGCCCAGGGGAAATCTTCAACTTAGTCCCCGGCAATGGTGCCATAAATGTTAGCGACGAAAGTCACTCCTGGATTGCATCAGAAGCAGAGCCCGACGCCCATCAGTTTTATGTCACGGTAGTTTTTAATGGGTGATCAAATGGATAGAGACTCGGGAAGATATCACTCAAACTCAGGGACTAGGTCCGGCATGTGAGGAACAAAGGAGGTCTTGATCTAACTTCAGTCAGTGGGTTGATTTGGAAATGAGTAGGTTGAAGACTTGGTGAGAAGAGTGGACAAACTACCTCAGGCAACAAGCCTTTCAGTAATTTGTAGAAGAAAAACTCTGAATGTGAGATCCTCTGGTTCAGAGTTTCGAGAAACTGAAAGGGGGAACTTGACTGGATTCTCCAATTCCAAGTCGTTCAGTGCTAAGAAAATCACAGGGACTGATTAGAAACAATGCAACTGTTATAGTGATCAAACTCTACATCATCCTATAACAGTTACCGCTCGACTGGATTCTCCAATTCTGAGTTGTTCTAATACAGTGTAGACAAAGACGCAAAAGAAAAACTAAAATTCATCAGACAAGAAGTCTCAAGAGTCCAGACATAACAAGGAAAATAGTGCTTCATTAAATTTTACCACTGGGAGCCTTGCTCAACCATTGATCCTTACAAAAATGGCGAAAATGCCTACATATACCCCAAAACAACAACTGCAGCAAAAACAAGACGCTGCATTAAAAATATTGTGTTTTCATGTCTTCTAACAGTCTTCCCATGCAGACTCAGGATGATCGTGCGCCTATGACAGACACTACCTTAACTTTGCATGGCCTTTGCAGGGGAGGTAGCTGAAACATTAAAGGCCAAAATGGCATGTGCAAACTTCTCTGTCTAATCGAGGACTTCGGCATGGCTTCTTTGGATAATCATTACACAGAGCTCCTTCGAATAGACCGCTTGCCAGACCCTCCATATCTCACATTCAATGAATGAAAGGAGGTTTCAACCATCCATTCTTGCCTTCATTTACTCCAAGCGGAAACCAGGAGCGAAATCGTATCCGCTGGCATCTGGAAATCACGATGATCCTTTTGGCAAATGGACTCAACGCTTTTGGCCCCTTTTTCACGGATCCTTTCTTTCCCAAGTGACCATGGGCTGCGACCCTGTGTCTATTCCCAAAACACTTTCGACGTTCGCAAATGGAAGGAGTTAATCCTTGCTTATTCATATCTGCGATGAGCGAAACGCCGAGATGGCCGAATTGGGTGCCACGCGTCCCTCTCAGATTTGACAGCCCTGAACTTACTTGGTGATGCTGCGGGCCCAGGTCCTGGATGCTCCCGACACCTCACGCATCGGGAATATGACAGGCTATTCTTTTGTATTTCGAAGTCGTGATGGGTGAAAAGGTGAGGAGCCTAATCGCTCTCCAGGTGTCTTCTATGGATGAATGGTTGAGGCTGCTTCTCAATACTATGGGCCCACCTATGGGCAATTTCGGCACTCCGGGGTTCAGGGTTTCTGGATGTGAGATGATGAGGGACTTTCACCCTTCGAACTCCCGACTGTCGATATGCCAACTAGATCTCGCACTATGTGTCGCGGGATTGGACGACCCAGATTCAGTCTCAGCATAAAGCCGCTTTTTTTGACATTATACATTGGTCAACTTGCTAGCCCCGATATTTTTGATGACCATTGATCTGCTCTTATGGATGGATCCGGGCTGCTAACATCGTAATTCTACCCACCCGCTTGATTGGAAGCCTCAAAACGAGATTTTTTCCATGCTGCGCTCGAGCGCTTCTTGTGCGACTTGCAAACCCGAATACTTTTGCGCCTAGAACAAGAAATGTCGGTAACACTGTCAAAACACCATCTAGTTTCATCAATACCCCTATGAGTAAATAAAATCCCCATAAAGTGAACGCTAACTAAAATTTATTAGAAATTTTCATTTTGTAGGGTGAACAAACTAGTTATAAGCCAGGGCCTTGGTTTAGGTTGGAGAGTTAATTTCTCCAAGTCCAGAAAAAAAACATAGGATTCTGAGCTAGGGAGAGTTCAAATCCAATTGTTGTATAAAGTATAGTCGGGAATCTCCTCTAACACAGGAGTTGAACATGAGGTCGCGTGAAGGAGAGTCAAGGAGATAACCCCTCCGAAGTTTAACTAAGCATAGTGGAAACATTGTAATTGGGGGTTTTGTCAGTGCCCTTACCTCCATGAGAGGCAGGGATTTCGAGGTTTCAGGATTACTTACGCTACCCATACGTTTTATCCCAACTAACGACTATACCCCATGGACATTGACTGTGATTTGATGACCATAGTTTCTTTTCCTAGGGATCTCAGAGTGATTGTGGGGGTCTTCCCATGGTACCTGGGGAAGATTTCACATCACACTTTTCATTATCTTTGGAGGGTGCCCCTCAAAGTGTGGGTACTTTCATTGGACAAGAATGGTTAGTGGTGGTCGGGATAACTACTTCTCACTCCTTCGTTCGCCGGTCCACGAGACTTAATCAACGTGTTCCTTCTTCCGGAAGGTCCCTACCTTACCTTTTGACTATTGCGATCTTAGGACCTAAACAACCCAAGTCGGGATATTAACAAGGTTGTTTGTGTCTATTGTTTCCATTTAGGGATTTTTCTACTGGTGTGCTTAATGATCGTACATTTTCTTAGCAAGGCATGTACGCGGTCACCTAGAGCTGACAACTCAAAGTGGTTGACCAACTGTCTCACCATTCGAGGAGAATTAAAGGTCTTCTACCTGTTTAATATGGACCGAATCCTCCACCGCCTCATTTTATGCGTTGACTTGATCAATCCGACACATTTGTACCAACTGGTCTAGTCGAGACTTTTCATACGAAACCGACAAAGAATAACGTTTATGAGCCAGAGGTTATAGCAATAACTGATCTTGGGGTCGAAGAATTTGCTCCACCTGGAAACTCTCCATTAACTGGGCCCTAAGCTCCAGTTGTTGTGCAAGTTCTGCCTCCTAGGTCGGACTTCAATGACAGTAACCCTATTCACTGGGCCATGATGGAAGGCACTCTGGAAGTTCCTGGGTCAGAAGCTGTCGTAACTCCCACTTCGACAATTGTTACTAGTGGGATATTTACCCCTTATACATCAAACCAAAAAACTGGTGTGATTCAACCCACCATTGCGACGTTTATCAACAACTATGCTCTATTGATTGTTGGTTCCACCCAACGTTCTGGTATGGCCATGTCATTACCCTCAATAACCAACGCTTTTTTGTTCGATATGTCGTTGATGGACATGCTAAATTTTTTGATTGGATCTCAATTAGCGTCCCAAGTCTCTAATGTTAGTTCAGGAAATTCCTCAGTTCCCTACCAAGTTGTTCCTTGGGGAGGAGCTCATATCCCTCCATCATTACCTTCCTTCGGGAGTGGGGCATTCCCGTGTTCCAGCCCTAACCCCTTTGGGGGTTGGGGCGCTTCTATGGGTATTAGATCCCAATCCGCTAGCATGTCATCCACCTCAAACACGTTCACATTGTATGGTGGGTTCAGGAGTAATCCTTTCACGATGTCTCAACTATCGGTAGGGGGAAACTGTTAATATTATGGTAGCTTCGGGAGGTATGAACCTCTATTGTGACCTATGACAAGATTAGAGTATTCTAGAAGGAAGCAAAGAAGTAAAAGAAACCCTAGACAAGATATCGGCTGTAGAAATATAATTAGTACCCAGAAGGAGAATTCGGCCCCAGTAAGTCTGCCAGAATCACTATAAATACAGGGCGCCAGTTCTCATTATTCACATTCTCAGAATTGCAGAGAGGCAGTTGTGCACACTGCAGTTGGCAGTTTTGTGCGCAAGTTTCTAGGGAAGAGTGTTGCGCCAGTTTCTGGGTGGGACTATTTGATCAGCTTTGGTTACTTTTCTTGCATGGTGCATTAGCCTTGCTTGGCTATTGATTGCTACCAATATTCTTCTCTGTCAAGGTCAAGGTGCTCAGAGGGTGGCTTCGGCCTATGGTTGGGTGACAAGGGTATTGTCAATGGTAAAATGAGCACAATCTTTCATATTCTAACAAGTTATGGGCCCACACCTCCTTCATTCAGCCTAAATGCTGGAAGGAAGCATAACCGCTAGGATATTGAGCTCACTGAGGAACTGCTGCTAGGGTTACTAGTGGGAGAAACCTCCTAGACATTGCCGCTAGGGTTAGTAGCAGAAGCAGTTGCAGAAACCCTAATCTCAGATCTGGCACCTTGTGATGGAGCATCTCGCTCAAGAAGAAGATATTCAGATGTGCCCTAACTCAATGCACCTCTTGGCTCTCTCAAAAGACAGAAACGATGAAGTTGAAGTTTTGGATCAAGGCATGACTAGTTACCAGTCAACTGAAGACATGAGTGAAATGATCAGTCTTTTACACTACTTAGCACTTACCAGAATGATTGAATATGACATGTGGATAATCAATAGTGGAGCTTCTAGGCACATGATGAGAGATCAAGCCAGACTCTCAAATCTAAATGAGAAGAAGAACTCGTACAAGGTAGAGCTTGGAGACAAAACCACTTATCTCGTGGAAGGATTTGGACAAGTCTCCATCAAAATGAAAACAGGTAACTATGTTCACTTAAGCAATGTTTTATATGTACCTAGTTTAGAAAATAATCTTGTATCAATATCATGCCTAGAAGACAAAGGAAACAAAATAGCCTTCGTGGATGGAAAGGTTTTATCTTGGCATAAAGACTTCAGCATAGAGAATGCTAGGGTTATTGGAAGTCGTGAAGGAAATCTGTATAGACTACTAGAACAAAATGAAGAAGCTCTCATACATGACGAACTCAACCCTAATGAGCTTTGGAATAGAAGGTACGCTCACATCAACTATCAAGCATTACCTTTTCTTAGAAAGATGGTTGAAGGAATACCAGAATTGAAATCTACACATGAAGGAATCTGCAAGGGATGTGCCCTTGGGAAGAATATCAAGAAATCATTCTCAAGCAGCAACAACATATCTAAGGAGATTCTAGATCTGATACACTCAGATGTTTGTGGTCCGATGCCGGTAAAATATCTAGGAGGATCTTATTACCACGTAATCTTCATAGATGACTATTCAAGAAAGACTTGGCTATATCTACTAAAGACAAAATATGAAGTATTCAACAAGTTTCAAGAGTTCAAAGCAGAAATAGAAAACCTCACGAATAAGAAGATCAATACGTTAAGAACTGATAATGGTGGAGAATACACATCAAAGGAATTTGTTGCATTCTGCAAATCAGCAGGGATTAGGAGGGAGCTGACTGTTCCTCATAATCCTCAACAAAATGGTGTAGCAGAAAGAAAGAACAGATCCATTGAAGAAACCGTAAAATCCTTACTAAATGATCAAGGTCTATCCATGTTCTTATGGGGAGAAGCAACAATGACAACAATATATGTGCAGAACATAAGTCCTCATCGTATATTGAAGGACATGACACCAGAAGAAGCTTTCTCAGGTAAGAAACCTAATGTGGAAAATCTAAGAATTTTTGGATGTCCTATTTACTCTCACATTCCCAAGGACAAGAGGAATAAACTAGAACCTTCAGGAAAGAAAGGGATATTCGTGGGATACAGTGATTCAGACAAATCTTATAGAATATATATTTCAGAACAACACAAAATCGAATTCAGCAAAGATGTAACATTCAATGAGAAGATGGCCTTAAAGAAATCCATAGAAGAAAATATAGAAGAAGAAGAGATTGAAGAACTTAACGAAGAAAGCATAGAAAACATAAATGACAAAAAGGAACTACATGATCATCCTATGGAGCCATGTGAAAACATTGATTCAAATATTGTACCTAAGACCAAGAAAAGACCATCTTGGCTTGAATCTACCTTACAAGACGTAGAAAGACTCAAGGTTCTAGAAGGAACATTTAGAAAGAGTAAAAGACCTAAAAGATTTTCAAGTTATGCAGCATAGATGATGAAGCTTCTAGATGAAGAACCTACCACATTTGAAGAAGCAGTTCAAAAAGGACAATGGAAAGAAGCTATGACAGAATAGCATCAATCCATTATGAAAAATGAGGTATGGGAAATTGTACCTAGACCTAAAGAAAAATCGGTGCTAACTTCAAAATGGGTATACAAGATCAAACATGCAACAAACAGAAGCGTGGATAAATACAAGGCAAGATTCATAGCTAGAGGGTTCTCCCAGAAGGAGGAAGAAGATTATGATGAAACGTTTGCTTCGGTGGCTAGATATACTTCCATTAGAGCTATCATATCTCTTGTCGCTTCCATGGGATGGAACTTACATCAGATGGATGTAAAGACAACTTTCCTCAATGGAGCTATTAAAGATGAAGTATATATTGAACAACCTCAAGGGTTTGAGGTACATTCCAAAGACACTCACATTTGCAGATTGAAGAAAGCTCTATATGGACTCAAGCAAGCTCCAAGGGCTTGGTATGCCAGAATGGATAGCTATCTTACGAGACTTGGTTTCTCCAAGAGTCATGCAGATCCAAACCTTTATTACAAAGTCGTGGACAATGCACTTGTGATTCTACTATTATATGTTGACAATCTATTCATAATAGGTGAAGAGTCTCTCATTATCCAGTGCAAGAAGGAATTAGCTTCTGAGTTTGATATGAAATATCTACGTCTCATGCATTACTACTTGGGACTAGAAGTATGGCATAAGCGTGGTGAAGTATTCCTTGGACAAGGAAAGTACGCAATAAAGATCCTTCATAAATTTGGAATGATGAATGCAGATATAAGAAAAGTGAAAGTTCCATAGTCTGATCCAGTAGATCCATCTCTATATCGACAACTAATTGGGTGATTGATGTATTTGGTAAATACTCGACCAGACATTTGCTTTGCCGTGAATACACTAAGCTAGTTCCAGGTGGAACCAAGACATGAGCATTGGATAGCTGCAAAGAATGTATTAAGATATATTCATGGAACAATAAAATATGGTTTGAGATATACCACATCCAACAATATACATCTTCATGGATTCACAAACTCAGATTGGGCAGGAAGTGCAGAAGATAGAAAGAGCACTTCAGGTATGTGTTTCAGCTTGGGCTCCATTATGATATCTTGGGGCAGTAGGAAACATAAGTCTGTCGCACTCAGCACAGCAGAAGCAGAGTATATTGCAGCATGTGAAGCATGCACTGAAGCAGTATGGTTAAGGAAGTTAATCTCCGACTTATTCGATCAGATTCCAGAATCAACCATAATACATTGTGATAATCAGAGTTGTATAAGATTATCAGAACATCTCGTGTTTCATGAAAGGTAGAAACACATGAGATCAAATACTACTTTATTCGATATAAAGTCTAGGAAGGAGAGGTAAATCTCAAGTATATCCCCACTGACGAGCAGACAGTAGGCATTCTGACAAAACCTCTATCTAGAATAAAGTTTGCATATTTTCGAGAGAAGATGGGGATCGGGGAAATAACTCCCTTAGCTGAAAGGGAAGACTCTCCAGGTTAGGAGGGAGCACTTAAAAATATTATTGAAACATTTATCTTTGTGATAGTCTAGATTGGACAGATTCTTTCCTATTCAGAAAGTGGATTGAGATTTCTAATGGATAGTGATTTCCCCTTGTGGTTAACATGGGAAATGGTTGAGATTGTTGATGTATCATAAACAAAAACTTCCCATTGTGGTTAACATGGGGATTGGTCTAGGGCGGTCTCTCTTCTTGAGGGTTACTCAAGAAGACTGGCCTGCCTCGCCAGACAAAAATTTCTCATTGTGGTTAACATGAGGAATGGTTCGTTTTGGAGGTTGATATAGGACAGTCTTTTCCTCTTGTGGTTAACAGAGGAACTGGTTCGGACAGTCATTCCTTAGGGTTTATACATTCTCTCCAGGGTGCAATTTGATTAGTGTAGGAGGAATGGCCCAGGGAAGGGAATGGTCTAGGCTCAGCAATCAGGGACAAGCATTCCTTAGGGTTTATACATTCTCTCCAGGGTGCACTTTAATTAGTGTAGGAGGAATGGCCCAAGGCGGGGAATGATCTAGGCTCAACAATCAGGGACATGCATTCCTTAGGGTTTATACATTCTCTCCAAGGTCCACATTGATTAGTGTAGGAAGAATGGTCCAGGGTGGGGAACAGTCCAGGTTCAGAAGATAGGACAGTTATTCTTCCTTGCTTGAGAATAATAGTCCAGATATCTCATTGTTCTACTCTGAGGGCAGGTATTCTTTCATATCTCACAAACGTGAGTGAAAGATTGGCCCAAATGATTCATTCTATTTTAACAATATTTTTCTGTGCAGGTTGGCATTAGATGATTGTTATGGAGACTACATATCTCAAGACAGTAGAGATATACTACTGTGGTGGATTTGTTCCACTATTTGTGACTATGTGTCACGGTTTGAGTAGTTGCGTACTACCATGGATAAACACAAGTGTGTTCTATCAATTGATATTGTACCAGTTGTCATGGGAGATTATCCACTTGGATAATAATGATGGTGCTCGTGATACTACCAGTTGAATGGGGTCTGTTTGTGCTCAAGACCATGCCTCCCTAGCTAGGAGGGAGTGTTAATATTATGGTAGCTTCGGGAGGTATGAACCTCTATTGTGACCTATGATGAGATTATAATATTCCAGAAGGAAGCAAAGAAGTAAAAGAAACCCTAGACGAGATGTCGACTGGAGAAATATAATTAATATGAATTAATTAGTACCCAAAAGGAGAAGTCGGCCCTAGTAAGTCTACCAGAACCACTATAAATACAGGGTGCCAGTTCTCATTATTCACATTCTCAGAATTGCAGAGAGCCAGTTGTGCGCACTGCAGTTGGCAGTTTTGTGTGCAAGTTTTTGGGGAAGAGTGTTGCGCCAGTTTCTGGGTGGGACTATTTGATCATCTTTGGTTACTTTTCTTGCCTGGTGCATTAGCCTTGCTTGGCTATTGATTGCTACCAGTATTCTTCTCTGACAAGGTCAAGGTGCTCAGAGGGTGGCGTCGGCCTATGGTTGGGTGACAAGGGTATTGTCAATGGTAAAACGAGCACAATCTTTCATATTCTAACAGAAACCCCTTCCAAGCTCAGTGGAATCACATGCAAGGATCATTCCCTTTGCAAGGGATGTGCCAGGGGAAAACCCCTTTCCCGGTCAGTCGAACCCCATGCATGGGGGTTTTCACTTGCAAGGAGTGTTCGCAGGGGTCAACCCTGCTTTTTCGTTCAAGAATCAAATAGGTGGGAGTTTTCTTCCATTTAACCATAACCAAGGGTTCACCCAAGGCTCTGGCTCATCTGCAAACTCTTCCTAGAAACTTGGTGCTAGTTTCAATCCAAGAAATTTTTTTCAGGCTGCTAATCAGTCGATTTCGTAAACTAAGCTACCCTTTTTGGAAACTCTTCATTTTTTGGATTTGTCTAAGTTGATGAATTACCCAATTCATCATCACCCGAGTTGGCTTGTAGTCCCCACCAAACTACCATTGGACATACAAAAATTTGAAGGAAAGAGTGGTGGAGACCTGTAGGATCACGTAACGACATTTCACTTTTGGTGCTTGTCTAATTCGGTGAACCACGACTTGATACAACTACGATTGTTCCAATGCATCCTCACTGGGGTTGTTGCTAAGTGGTATATAGAACTGGAGAGGTCTAAGTATGCAACGTTTGGTGATCTCGCCATGTTTTTTCTCAACCACTTCCAACTCCCTGTTCGTTTGATGTTGGCACAAAGATTTTGGCTAACTTTGAACAAGATAAGGCTGTGCACATTTTCGATCATATTTGAGAATGGAGGAGACATAAGAGCTTGATCTAAGCCACGGTCCCACCGAAATTTCTCTTAGAATGGTTCTTGAAGTCGTTGCTTCTCTATATTTCTAAGGATGTGGCCACTTCATGGGTGTTTACAGAAGAGCAGACAATCTTTAGAGCACATCAGTTGGAGTTGATTTACTATTAATCAGGTATGCTCTACGAGATCATACCCAATGCACCACGGTCGACTCTCGATTTGGAAAAACCGAAATTGAGACCGTGTACCAATGGTATTGTTGATTCCTTGCAAAGTAAAGCCACAAATTTGGTCTATAGACAGATGTAGTAGTTGTCTATACAACAAATTGTGGCTGGTTAGCAAGGGGCTACTAGTTGAGATGATACAACAAAAGGAATTTTTTAGAAGGGTTTGCATCCTTGATTAAATGAAAATACAACCTTTGGATGCTCGATCTACACAAATAGGACATCTTCAATGTTCTTTTTCCCAAGAATGATCCGGATTTATGTAGGAACACAATGAAATACAGAAATACACATAAACGCAGAGATGCAGTGGAAATA
>CBVK0100527919.1:0-11745 GCA_900067695.1 Picea abies | reverse complement strand
GATAAATGTTGTGTCTCTTGTGATTGTGTATTTCTCAGTGATCTTGGATTATGCTATTGTTAATGAAATGCAAACAACTATAATAATGGCTTAAACATTAACATGGTTTCAGAGCCAAGCTGAAGAGAGCATCTTTCACAAGAGGAAAGTGAAAAACGTCACTGTTACCGTACATTAAAATTAGGGCTTTTTGTTGGTGAGGTATTTCAGCCCTAAAACCATCTAGAAAAGTGCGCCCTCCCCCAAGGATCATTTTGGCACCTTCAGTGCACCCTTTCAGTGACTAGATCTCCCGAAAAGTGAAACCCTAGTTTCACAAAGTACCAAAAAACCAGAGTACCAGAAGTACCAAAAAACCAGAAACACCAATCCAGAAATCCGCAGATAAAGTTTGAGGGGGTAAAAGTTGGATTTTCAAAATTATGACTGCACCAGCTTACTCGCCTCAACTCAGCGCATCTATCCCCTGGATCAGAATTTCAAAATTCAAAGTTTGAAAAATTAGGGTTTCCTCATAAAACCCTAAATCACAGTTGCAGTTGCAGTCTCAGAACCAGTTGCAGTACCAGTTGCAGTTGCAGCCGTACTACCAGTTGCAGTCACCCTTGAAGTTTTTGAAGAGTTGGTAATGATTACCGTTGCTGCCAGATGCAGCCACTACCTACAAATGCTATCAGAGGTATGTACTCACATATGTTTAAATGGTTAAACTTTAAAGAATATTTGCAGGAGAAGGGATCTCTTGCCATAGATCCAGAAGGATCTCAAGATCCAACACATTCAAAGGAATGATGCAACCCAGGTGTGATTATTCTGATATGCATCTATTTGTTATGACATTATTTTGATCAGTGTTGCATGACCATCATTCTAACCTTTAATCAAAATCTGAGTCAAGGTATTAGATGGATTAAAAGTTGAGATCATAGAACTTATCCTTTATCCCAACCTTCTATGAAGATAGCGTATTGTCTTAGTACAGAAGACAGGTTGAAGAAAGTACTCGTCATCTTGAGTGAAGAAGACACGGAAGAAAAGCAAGCACTCATTCTTGAGGACAAGGCTCCAGGTTTGATTAATCAAGTTAATAAGATTCAAAGGTACACATGACAAGTTGATGACTATAGTTGAGATAGCAGTCTTTGTAAAGTATCATACTTGATAGCATGTTAGCATATAGAGATAAATGCTTAACTTAATCATTTGTCTGATGCAACTAATACCTCCTCTAGGAAGAATCTCGTGTGTTAGTTCCAGGTTGCCATGGAGGAATATTTGATCACAACACTATGAGAGTGTTGACCTCATTTCGTATTGTATTCCTTACCTTTAATATTTGCTTCGGACAAATTACAAGTGATAGCTCTAAAGGAGCTACTGTGATGATTGTTCGTGCTTTATATTATCAAAAGGATATTACTCTTGCTTTTTGTTTTGTTGACCTTGTTCCAGGTCACAAGTAATAACCCCGAGGAAGCAATAGTGAAGGTTGCAGAAGGCAACGTGCTAAGGGAGAAACCTTAAATGAAGCAATCATCATTGGAAGTGAAGAAAATGGCTTGTATAAACTAAAGGGTCACTCAGACGTTGCCATGACCCACACCATTGAAAACTCATGTGAACTTTGGCATAGAAGATTAGCTCACATCAACTACAAGGCGCTACCATACATATGCAAAGTGGTCACAGGGTTACCAGAACTCAAGGTTGACCATGAAGGCGTATGCAATGAATGTGCACAAGGGAAGAACATTCAAGGCACCTTGTGAAGGCTTTGCACTAAGGTGCTAGAATGTGTGGTAACACCCTCCATCTACAACTATCAAAGGAGCTTGAGAGATAGCACTTGTTGACCAGAGGGCGGGCATGTTTCTACCCTATTCATTGGGCTATTGATCATATTCTCACACTTAAAGCCATCATTGAGGAGGTGAGGCACCTAAGTGACAGTGGTGACATCTTTCAATGTTCCACTAGTCTTGGCACCTTATGAAGGCTTTTCACTAAGGTGCTAGAATTTGTGGTAACACCTTCCATCTACAACTATCAAAGGAGCTTGAGAGATAGCACTTGTTGACCAGAGGGCGGGCATGTTTCTACCCTATGCATTGGGCTATCGATCATATTCTCACACTTAAAGCCATCATTGAGGAGGTGAGGCACCACTCTTCCAAAGTCCTTTGCTACCCTATAGACTTTCAAGAAGCTTTTGATTTAGTTCCAAGGGAGGCCCTTTTCCAACGATTTCATGACATTGGTATATGAAAGACCCTCATAATTGCCATCATGCACCTCTATGAGTTTGTTCTTGGTCGCCTTTGTACTGCACACAGCTTGTCTAATTTTATCTAAAGCACCATTGGGGTGAAGCAAGTGTGTGTTTCTACTACATCTTCAAGGATTCTTGGAACTCTCTCTCCATCTTTTTTTAATACTCGAAATAGCGGTGCTTAGCCTTGTTTATGAGGGAGGCACTAGGTCTTTGATCTTCTACGCTTATGCCAACCACCAACTGGACACTACTTGAATGATTACATCCTTTTTCCACCACTACCAATAAATAAGAGAATTATTGGGTAGGTAGACTGCAACACCATTCCAGCAAGACCCAAATCCGAGAGACCCCAAGGAGCCTCCTACCCCCCACCAATGAGACCCTTGCGAAGTTGCCACCTCAGATCTCAAGACGAGGCTTGCCCTTCCAACAAGAACCTCAACTTCCAAACAACAACAGCAGGCCACTTCCTTGAGACAATGAGACACACCATAGACCAAGCCCTCTAGACAATCTTCTATCATGAGTTTTTTCTCTTCGGCCTCAAATGCTAGGAGAGACACATGTACTAAAGGGGATGATTCACAAAGCAACATTTCCTCCTCCTTTGTAGGTGACAAGGCAAGGGGGCACGGAAGGTTTCCTCCCTTCCCCTTTTACCCTCTTCCAAGGCATCCCTCTAGGGTGTTTGGGTTTTGGCCCTTAGCAATCCATATTTCACACCAAAAAAAAATTTCCACGACAATTTCTTTTCTAGCTATTAGAGTTTAGATCTTAGATTAGATGTAATTTTGGTTTATATAGGCGTGGTCGTTGCGCTCCCACAATGTATTGATTATTGTACTTAGCAAACCCATTGACCTATTTTGTGGTCATTTGTTGGCATTAATAAAATTATCTTATCTACTCACTCTACAACAATGGATTCTCCCTTCAAAATCGGCCCATGCCTTCTCCTATTAGCAACAACCCTCTAGCTTTCACAACCTCACAAATCTCTCAAGCTCACAAGTTTCTTATGTTGGTTACAAGCAATGGAAGCCACGAAAGATACAGGTTCTTGCACTATGTGGGAGAATGGGAGAACAATGGAAGAAGATAACTCTCCAAGAAAATTTATACGTTATCTTTTCCATGCATGTGGCATATGTTCCTTCCAAGTAACATTATGGGTTTCTTCTTCGACATATCGTCAAAGGTAGGTGAGAGCATTTAATAAAGCATGGCAAAAATACAATGATTCTCCGAAGGACATGTGGTAAGGGTGATTCACCCATGAACCCCCTTTCCTCCTCCTTTCTCATGGACTAATAGCCCCTTTGTGCTCTCTTGCAACCATTTTGGTTGTTATTTTGTTGTATATTATGTTTTAACATTTTGTAGATAGATTTTAGTTCGAGCACCATAACCAAACCTACAACTCAAAGTCATAACCATTCGTCAATGGAGACTTTCCCTTGGACTTTGTACTAGGAATATTTGCAGAGCATATCACAAATTTAAATTACAATGTCATTACAGCTCAACCCTCCTCACTTGACACCCGTCCAAATAATCACAAATTAAAACATGTAATTAATTTAATCTAATATATTCTAGGGGTTAAAACTGGATTATTACAGTGGCATCAAATCACCACTTACTTGGCAGGCCACAAAGGCACTTTGCCAACTCAACCCAAGTGGTTGTCCCTATCAACATTTGAGCGACAATTTCCCCATCTTCAGCATAAATCGGGATCGATTTCCTCTCGGTGGAGAGATTCATGAGACTTAAACTAGCAAGCATGTATGCACTATGAACATGTATAATATTTGTCTTTTTCTATTTCATACGTTATTGTTATCTAGAGGGGGGGGGGTACATGGGAACAAGAAAATGTGTCCAGGGGACTGATGAGCCACAAAATTACCATCTTTTGACACCCTCTTTTCCTTATTATTAAACCCTTTTTCATTTCCTCATAATCCTATATTAGCCCATTTTAATGACCATATGCGGGATTTAGGCTCAAGATGTTTTCCAATTGCATTTCTTAATATTTCATTGGATTTCTGATTAACATTCGGGGAAGTATCGTGTTTTATATTTACTTTTGAAATGGCAGCTCATGTCTGGACAAGTCGTTACAGGGTTTTTCTTTAAAGGTTCATATATTCTTCAAATCAAGGTCATTGCACATCCATTGCCACAGATTCAAAGTCATTAAAAACTGATACAATTGCGGGGTTCCCATATTTTCAAATCAACCTGCTATGGAATCAGGCCTGTAGCAGCATGCTACAAAATCAGGCATGTAGCAGCTTAGAACTGTGTGTGATTTTTAAAGATAACTATGATTATAAAGTGCAAGTATTCCAAGTTTCCTTGGAAGATATATGAAGGATTTCAAGAACAATGAAGGCATATAAGCAAAGGAAATTAATGTGAATATCTTCATCGTATACATATCAGCAAGGACAATTAATATAGATATCCCCAGTATATATATATATATATATATATATATTGAAGAAAGAATATCAGCAAAGGAAATTAATATATATATTATTATACCAACAAAAGGGGATTAACATAATTATTCTCAGCTTGTGTAAAGACATAACAGCAAAAGGGGATTATTGTATTCTCAGCATATTCAGTGTGAAAATATATCAGCAAGGAGATTAATTTAAAATATTTCCAGCATATGTAATATGTGTTCGTGAGCCTTCACCAATCAGCATAAGGATATATTTAAAATATTTCCAACATATGTAATATGTATCTGCGAGCCTTCACCAATCAACATAAGGATATACAAAAAGGAAATTAATACACCAATGCTAGCACTTAGCACGTGAGGATCCAAATTTAGACACGGATATACTTGCAGTTCAAATATTTTAGACAACAGTTATGAAGTTCCTTGGAATCTGGGAAGGAGTCGATCCTCATTGGTTGTTGTATGACAACATGTCATTGAGCGAATCAGAGGACAAAGGCATCTAAGTTGTTTTAACTTCTCTAGCAGCATAATAGGGGCCGATCGCTCCATATTTGGAGTATCCATATCCCTTTTTATTGTATAAATATGTGTGCTCTCATAAAAGAAAAGGGGAGGACTAGTACGAGTGGTAGTGAGAAAGACTGTGAGTTGTTCCAGACTTCTGTTACTTTGTTGATTTAATATAGTACTGTTGTTCATGTGTGGAGTAATAATCTGATTTTGTACTAGTGAATTATTCGTTGTGAGCTAGGGCCCAGTCACAGGTATGACATTGTGCTCTTTCATTTTTTTGCAAATTTAGATATATCTATAGCTGCTAATTATCAATCCTAGGTAGCTGATAGTTATTTGAATTTCTTTTTAAATTTCTGTTGAAGAATGGCCATGGGCTGCACAATGGCCACCTGCAACTTGCTGAAGAATGATGACTAAAACATGTTAAGACTTAGATTGTTACAGATTATTGATCTCCTTGTCATTCTTTACTTGTCTTGACATCATATGCTAAATCTGGGTGTGCATTTCTATCTGTAGTAGTATTTGAATGTCATCAACAAAATTATGATTTAGGAATTGTGAAGTCTGCTGGCTTAATTCTAATGCATTAATTCAATAATAGTTTGCTTTCAGTATGTGGATTAGAACAGATTAAAAAGTTTCTTTCTTTTGATTGTGTGTGTGCTACAAAATCATTGTACTTGTGACTCAACGAGGTGAACACACGAGGGAGCAGGGTTATAAGAGTTTAGAGACCTTACCCCGAGAGGTACCACCAACTGGGTTGGGGGTTGTAAGCACTGTGACTTTATCTTTTATGCTTTTCTTTTGATTTATGCATTGCTTAGTTTAGTTGATTTCTTTTGGTTAAATTGCATAGTGTGGTAGAAGCCCTCATTCTGTGTATACTGCACCGAGTGTCTCATAAGTACAAACTAAACCCCGGGTTGACAAATTAAGTGAAAGAGTGTAAAGTGACACCAAATAATTGGGAATCATATTTACACCTCGTCAGGGACGTGTGGAGACAACCCCCAAATTTTAGGAAACATTATGGGAATCGTGGGGGTCCCGAAGGAAACAGCATGGGAAATGTGTGGGCCCTCAACATAGAGGACCCTATCCAAAATCCTAAGAAATATAAATTTAAATATACAATAAATGATAAGTCACAAACATGAACAATGAATGCATAAAATAAATATTCACATCTGATTTAGCATTTTGTTTTTTGTTTTAAAAAAATTAAGTTTTTCTAGGGTCATTGGGCAAAAATCACGGGGAGACACTCAAGAGTTCCCCTTTTCAAAGGGGGAATGCCCAAGAGTCCCCCACAAAAGAGAAGCATCCATCATTTCTTGTGAAACGTCCCCCCTGAGTTTCCCCAAAATGGGGATGTGGGGAAATGTCCCCTAGTGAGTTTCCCCATCCCGAAAACGTGGGAAGAGTGGGAAACACGCCCACCACCCTAGGGAGCACATCCCCGTGTCACACTGATCTAAAGTGATCACTCACCCACTTTATTCTATTTTATTGGAGGCTTGGTCAACTTTGATCACTCTCCCCACAATTTGTATTCTCTATATAGTAGTACAAACGAGTGTACAGCATGTATTGTTCACTTGTGTGTGAGTCATTTCAATTGCTGGTTTTGTGTTCATATCAAGGAGTATCAGGTAGCTGAGTTGAATTCTAACAAAATGGTTCAACTCATCACTCACTCATTAAATACCAGGAAGACCTTGCTGGAGCACACATATACCTACCAGTTAATATAGAATGATGTAACTCTCTGGTCACCATACAAAGATGATTGCACAGGGATGCAGTCTTCCCACTCAGCAAATGCATCTGGCAAAAGGAGAGCCATCACAGCAGCACCCTCTATAGAAACACTAACAATTTCAGACATTGTGGAGGTTACAAGAGTCAAAGCTCATGATATTGAGGTATTTGCACCATCTGATGTATAAGTCCAGCAGCAGCCAAATGTCCAACAACCACAGCATGACCCAAGAGATTGACAATAGCAGCACCGTTTTGTTCTAGTTTTGGAGTTTGCCAGTTTCTCAATGGCAGCAAGTTTTGTAGCAGCAATTTCTTCTTTTTCTTCTTTCTGGATACTGTCAGATAGCACTATTGTTCGAGGATGAACCTAATCCTTCAAGGCCACATAGTGTTGGATCAAAATCTGTATTAGTTTGTAACTAAGGTTCTTAGCATATCTTCTTAGCTTCTGTGCCATGTCCTCAAGTGTCCTTTTGCTTATGGATATCCCCGTAGATATTCTCCTAGGATCCAAATCATACTAACCACTAACATTTACATAACTTAACCACCAACAGTAATAGTGATCACATATCATAAACATTTAACACAATTACACATCAACATCATATTGGAGCTCGTAGTTTGCTCCTGCAACACAGTCAAAGTAATAGAAGTTGTTCGCCATAAAGGATTGTAAAGGAATATCAATGTATAAATATATAATCTAGATTCCTTTTCCAAAGGTTTTTAGTGTTAGCTTTTTAGCTCGGGAGGTACTCCACATGTGTGTCTTGTATGCGGAAGTAACCTTGTACCTACACTACTAGACACTTGACTTTGTAATGGGTTTTTATAAAGTTGTGATAAAGTGGTTCTTTTATTAAAGTGTACCTTCTAATATTAAAGTCACTTTATTTCATAAAGTGCACTTATGTTATAAAATGAAATTGTACTTTAATATTTTAAAGTGGTTTATTTTGGAGGGAATGAATCGTGACCCTTGATCTTGTAAAAGCAAGATTAGATCTTGGCCATTGGATCTAGGGTTGGAAAAGGTGAAGGGTCACTTTCAGATTATAAGAGAATGCATTGGGTAGTGTCCAAGATAACAATGAGAAGAGTTTGAGAGAGATTTTCTGAGAGAGGAAAGAGGGCAGAAAGGAGGGCACATTTCCCAAGAGAGAAATTTATGATTTGTGAGTACTGTAATTGACTGCTGTGTTGGAGGCTGTAAAGTATGGATCCATACAGTCCGTACAGTCTGTACAGCAAGGGAAAGAGGGCACGGAAATCGAGGAAAGATTGGCACGGTTTTCGAGGCTGTTTTGGAGGATTTTTCTTGCTGCAGCAGGGTCCTACAAAGCTGGCTGTACATCAGATTGGCACTGTTTTCGAGGTGCTGTTTTTTCTGGGTGGGGTGTACAGCAGTACAGACTTGGCATGCTTTTCAAAGCAGAAATTTGGAGGGACAATTTGGGTGTTGTAAGTGGTTTTTTCTCTTGGCTGTAAATGTATTGCTGCTGCTGATATACTTTCTTGAAGCTAATAAAATCTCTCTCTCTCTTTGGGTTTCCCCACATTGGGGTTTTCCCTGGCATTGCCTAAATTTCTGAGTTTTTCTAAGTTGAATGGTTGTTGTTCATTGTGTTTATTCCGCTGCAAAATTGCTTAGCAATGTGTATTTCTGCTTATGGTAATTTCTAAATGTGGGTTTAGACATTTCAGAGTTCATACAAGACAATTATCTCTAGGTTGCTAAGTGTATGACAGACTATTTTATATGTTGATTTTGTCATTTATATTTCTACATTTAGTAGGAAATAAAATCACTCAATTAATAAAATAAACAATATTAATATCATAGTTGTAATGAATTAATTCAACTATAAACCATTCAAGATTATATTAGGAATCAAAAGCCACTCACCAAGAATGACATGATAACCTTGAACAGAAAGAGACTCGGCAGTGCTTCTCCCCAAACCCGTTGTTGCCTACAAGAAGAAATATATTACGTCATCAAACAGTAACTACATTAATATTGATGAGAAAATAATTTCAATGCTAATTAAGGAACAACTCAAAGAAACAAAATATTGTCAAATTAAGAAATGACATTAAAAATTTCAAATTGTAGAGAAGATTGGAAACGATGCAAGACTGCATCCATTCAATTGAAATTGATCACCTATGTTGTGAAGCTTAAGGTTTTCAAGGCTTTATATTGCAATCACTAGTAAGTTATCAAAAGCACTCTCGAGTCTCAACACTATTGTGGAATGTCAAGGATTTGGCAAGTTGGTATAGAAATTTCAAAAAGAAACCATTTTTTTATCGCAACATTCAACGTGTGAAATACCTAGCCAATGCACATTTGTCAATTTATTGAAACTTTTTCAATTCACTCTTAACAAATATCCATAGAGCTTATAGTAATTGATTGTTTCTTTGTCAATTGCGTCTAGCCCGGTTGGTTGAGAGGAGTGTTATCCTCCCCAACTAAGTTCAATTCCTGCAAGTGACATGGTGAGTTCTTAACAAGTATGTTGTTGTAACGGATCTGAGCCATATGTTGACTTGGCTTTATGCCCTAAAGAATCTAGGGTTTACCCTAGGTACCATCCTCAAAATGAGGGGAAGTAACCGAGGGTTTTCCCCAAATTATGTTACCGAAAAAAAATGATCACTTCTTTAAGGAAAAACTCATTAGTTTGTGTTAAGGAATTTTTCTCCACACCTAGCATAGAAACACAATAGACCTAATGCATTATAGTTTTAGCATATGCCTATACATTCACTAAATGCATGTGATGATGAAGTATAATACTTTCTATGCAATGGGCGAATACTTTGCTTATTAGGAATGTTATATGGCCAACTTAGACCTCCCACAAAGTCCCACAGAGGAATAGTTTAAACATCTTGGTAGAGGAGAAATATCATCTTTTGCAAGTTTTGTTGAGGCATTTTGTAAGCAATGGAGCCCGAATGATCATGAGGAATGGACGCCTTATGTTGAATATATCAAGGGAATGTATGATGTGATAAACCAAGAAGATCTTGTTAAAGAAGGTCCTCGAGAAGCACCTCATTCTCCTCTTGAAGATGATAAATTCATGGAAAACCAAGCACAAGAAGAAAGTCCTCAAGTTCATGAAGAAGCACCTTATCCTCCCATGGAAGATCATGAAGAGGGCCTTGATGAAGACTTTGATGGTGAGAACACACATGCATCTATCTCTCCTCTGAAGTTGAGGTTTTGGTAAGCTTTCCACCTTCTCAAATTTCTGAATTTGATGATCTTCCTTGTTATGATCTTGAGAAAGATGGTCCTGAAAACAAAGCTTTGAATAATGATGAATTGGCAAAAGCATTTACCTCTCCATTTGATGAAGATAATGGGGCCCTAGGGCATGAAGTTATGGACATCACTTTTCAGAGTTTTTATCATGATAGGAATGAGGATTGTAGGAAACATTATGGACATCCTATTTATGATGCATATAGTGATGTGTCCATTGAAGAAATTGTAGATTTTGATGTCTATGGGAATCCTAACATAGAAGAGGTAACATCAAGAAATTAGCACAATATTTTCCAGCTATGTATCCCTATTTATGATTTAGATTTTGGGCAGCCTTGTAAAGATATTGTAAAACTTTTTGAACCCAGCAATATGATAACCAAGCACAATAGATTATTCACAGAAAATTTAATCTTCCTGCAGAAATAAAAATTATAATCTATACAATGATTACACTAGCTGAGTAAAGTTCATGCACAGCGGAAATTAATAGTCAAACAACACAAGAACACAAGATATACCCTAGAAACCCCAACTCCGGGGAAAACCAACAAAGGAGGGCTTTATTCTTCTCTTCTTTAGACAATCTACAGCAGCAATAATACAAATTAGAACTCACAAATCAGATCTGGAAATTTATAGCCAATAGGAAACCCTCCTAGGTGTGTCGTATGGCCTCCCAAGACTCTCCTTCATCGAGGAATCACTCCACAGATGAATCGGCTCCTTCAAACAGCTGATCAGCCTTTGTTAAGCCTCTCCAAACCTTCACTGTTCTCAGAAAATTGTTGCCTTGTCCTCAGAAATCTCTGTAGAAAATTTGGCTCACAAGAAACCCTTGTGCCCCCCTCCTATCTCTCTCAATCACTGAGATGATCGCAATACAATTATATGAATAACTAGCGCCCTCACCCTCTCTTTATACTCTTGAATTTACCCTCTTAGGCCTAACCCTAGATCTCCAAAGAGATTGATGGCTGAGATTAGATCTAGCCTCTAAATGAATGGCTAAGATCAGATCTAGCTGTTCTCAAGATCAACAGCTGGGACTTAATCTTTTGTTGAGACAACTTAAGTTGTTTCTAAAGTGAACTTTAGAAACTTAGGCAAATAAAGTCAATGACAAATTAGAACATAACTTATCATACTTTCCTAAGTTAAACTTAGGCAAGAATAATAAAGAGTCCACTTGGGCGTGTAATGTCCCCCTCATGCTCTAGGACACAAAAGCATGGGTAGACACCTTTCTTCGCTACAATTTTAACACTCCCTCTTAGCGAGGAAGGTGTTGAAATAATGTAACTGCAAAGAGCATTCTTATTATTATTGTTATTTTATTATTAGGATTAATCTCCATTGTGGATTAATCATGTCGGTAATTGTATAAGGACCAAATCCCCTTTTGCGGAT
>CBVK0100527918.1:0-11745 GCA_900067695.1 Picea abies | reverse complement strand
AAGGGGGGAGGTGGCACATAGCCAATTGAATTACCCATCAGATCAAACCATTCAACTCTACAACTGAAGGGGTTTGAGAGGGGGCAGAGGCCAGTTTCAGGGTCCACTTTCAGTTTTGATGGAGAAGGGATGACTAAGTGGGTAAGGGGAGGGAGAAAGACTTCTCCAAATGATTGGACGTCCATGGGAGCCATAGGAGGGGGAGAAGTTGAAGTGAAATTGGGGGAAAAGGTTGGAGAAGGGTTATGGGTTGTACACGACTAAACTGGAGGAGGAGGTTCCCTACCTCGGGCCCGATACCAGGCAACACCACGTCCTGGTATACCCCTGAGCCGTGGCATCAAGGGAGGGTTTATGTGCACTAGAAGCCACCAGAAGGGAGGGTAAGCACCAGCTAACTCCAAAATTTTCCAGAAAGAAATGCACCAAGTCTGAGGATCAGATTTGTCAATGAAATGAGCTCCCGGGAGGTCACTTCGAAATAAGGGAGCATGAGAGAACTCTTCATTCTGGCGTGGAGGTGACCGATATGTCTCGTCGTGCAATTCCATGAATATATGCATGAGGGAGGTAAGGTACTGACGCATGTAAGTTGTCGGGTGCGCATGTGGGAGGTAAGGTGACAATGGAGAATTTGCTAGCCAACAAATGCCAAAGTGGCGAGACGTGAGACTGCCACCCGTGGACATGTGGCCTGGCCGAGTGGCTCTTTGCTAAGAGGATGGATATGATGTGAGATTTGCACCTATGGCCATGTGGCCTGGCCAGGTAGCTCTATGTTGTGTTGCGTTCTTCATGTTCGATTAGGCACCCCATCCGGGGATATTTTATTTATTATTAATATCAATTAATAAATAAAAAATAATTTATTATTAATATCAATTAATAAATAAAAAATAATTTATTATTAATTAATATTTTCATTTAATTAGTTATAATTAATTAATTATTAACAATTAAGTAATTAATTATTATAATTTAATAAATTATTAATAATTAGTTTAAAAAAATGAAAGATAATTACATTATTAATTATTTATTTTATCTAAAATGTATTAATTTATTAATGGTTTTTTCAATCATGCCAGTCATTAACTAGCAACAACCACTTTTATATAAAAAGTGGTTGATATACACCAATCGACGTCATTTTCCACCTTTTTAAAATTAATGGCGTCGATCGGCGTATATCAACCACTTTTTACATAAACGTTTGATCATATTTTACTTTAATATTTTTTTGTATCTTTTTAAATGTAAATATGAACAAAATCACTAATATTTTAAAATATTAAAATTCAATTAAGATAGTACTGATATAAACAACTTTAATCAAATATATTTTATATTTTAGACATCAATGATATGAACAAATGCATGTGAATCTTTATTTCAAATTAAAAATATGTACACACTTTAATGAAATGAGGTTTTGATTTGTAAATTGCTGTGAATATTCTACTAGAATAATTCATCACAACATATCTGACAAATAAATGAAATATTTATTATTAAATTTATTTTCCTTTATATTTCCAGAATATTTAGTTACTACTTTTTTATAAATAAATACAAGATATGTCTTGGGAAACCCAATACAAGAGAAAACCCAGTTAGAATGTGAGGTTTCTCTGCTCTATTTTCTTTGGTATATAAATGATGAAAGTACAAAGAAAGAGACACTCTCTATGGATTTTCCCATGATATGTGGTCTGTATGGCTGCTGCAGAACCTCTCCTCCTTTTTTATGCTAAGAGAATACCACTCTCATATGTTTTTTGCAACTATGGAACAAGGTACAATGCAAAAGAATGTAATCCCTTCTCCTTTTAGTGGGCCTATATTGAACATACCGCGATAGCCATCTAGGGGTAAGTTTTTGAATTCCTCAACTCTCCATTGTGGTAGGGTTTTGTACCTTCTATAATCTTCTTAAATTTATCACGTGGCTAGGCCCATATGCATGAGTAATGGGGGATGATGTGGAATTCTCTTGTACCACGGTGGTTAACACAATAGGTCAACTTGAGAGAGACATAATGTAATGTCCCTAAATAGGATAGATAAAAAAAATATGTTTTTTGTCCAAAGTATTGTTTCTCTTTGTGTTATTTTATCAAACACTTTGCATTAAGGTTGTTAGAAATGTCTTAAAAATAGTTTGTGCATATATCACCAAGATAAGAATATTTTCAAACATATTAGATGCACGCATTAAACACGGAATAAAGAATATAAAAATGACATATTATTATGGTATGGAAATCCAAATCACAACAATACAAAGATCTTTATTAGTTGTAACAATAATTGAAAAACCCTCCTAAACACGCAGATCTATTGGTTGTAAGGAAGTTGCAATATCTACTAAAAGAGAACAAACAAGAAACATGGTATGATGACAAAATATCCTTAAGAGGTGATGTGTCTTCCCTTGGACTGTCTAGCCTTCGTTGGTGCGATATCAATCCACTCCTAAAACACCTACCGTAATAATGCAACCTCCCGTACCTTAATAGTTCTTTAACTTAAAAATGTATATATCCTCATTGGATGAGGATGAACAATAGGATGGGCCTCACTGAACGAGGTTGGACAACAAGCGGGGTCTCACAGGACGCCGTGTACTCAACCCTCAGTGGTGACCCCATTCACGGTTTCCCTAAAACCCTCTTGAAACATGAAAAATACACAATTGGCCTCCTCCAGAAAGTTTTGCAATCCCATGTAGAGGTCGATATACCTCCAAAGTCCCTCCAAGATGATTCCAAACAAAAAATGAACTCAAGTGAAGATCCCCGATGAATCCTCCTCCTTGTCTAGCTAGGGTGGGTATTGCACCACCAAAACTAAACTACAATGGAAGGGTTTTTCCAAACCCTAACGAAAACCTTGGCTCAAAGAGAACATCAACAAGATATCAAATCATAATGAGGAAGATGAAGTGTTACCCTTCCTTTATACTTCTTTGAATCCTTCGAGATATTTCACCTATTTTACCAAATCAAATATGACCATTATTCTCTCTTAATATTTACTTAAACATTAAAAGTCATTTTAATGCTTAAGTAATTAATAATTTATATTTTTATGTAATGTCACTTTAGAATGTAACATCTCCTAGCTAGTGACATTAAACAAACCTCCTTGACTCCCTTTTTCTTCATTGACTATATCCTATAGGGTTCGTATAGACTACTAAGTCATCCCCCATTATTTTCAATTGGAAGGGGACATTATAGTCCTCCCTCCTTGATATTTATTGTCCTCAAGAAACTCCAAGTCAACATGTTGTAAGATCTACTCTCCCTCCCAAGTGGCATCCTCGATGGGAAATGCTATCCATATGGCCAGGTACTCCCTAATGAATTTTCTCCTCAGCCTCCTCTCCTTAACATCAACAATTCACTTGGGGGTTAGAACCAACTGTATTAGGTATTAGGTAAATCCATAGAGAGTGCCTCCTCCTTTTTATTTTCATTATTTCCATACCAAAGAAAAGAGACTAGAGAAACCTCAGCTTCTACCTTTTTATCCAGTAATGGTTTCCCAAAGAAAATACTTGTGTTATATTTTTTGGATGGTGTGTGATTTTACTTTATTTGTCTCCACTTTTTTCATTTTATATATTTCATGCATAAGCATAAAATCAATAACTAAATATTTTAGAATATAAAGGAATTTAACCTTCATAGTGTATATTTCAATTTTTTTTTATTAGATTTGTTGTGACAAACTATTCTAGTGGAATATCCATGGAAGTTTGAAAATCATATTGGTATTAGAGAAGGTTTGGTTGGGGTATTTGTGGAAAGTTGTAGAGATCCATAAAATGGTTTAAGAAGAAAGTCATAGGACTATAGCCATAGTAGACAAGTATATTCATAATAACCCTCGAGATCTAGTAGAAGAGATATTTGAGAGATTGGAAGCACATGTCATTGATATCAAGTGCAATATTAACCTCCTCATGGTGGATTTACTAAGTAATTTCAAACCATTTAGAGATGATGGAGGATCTAACTCAAATATTAGATAAGAGAGGAAATCAGGATATCTAGAAGACAAAGGAAAGGAGTCACGAAAATAACTAGAGAAAGAGAAGCCGAGTTTGAGTGTCGTTAAACTTTAACAATCCCTATTCAGTATGGAATTGAAAGTGGACATAAAGCCATGCCAAGGTGACATTGATGCATTAAAATTGAATCATTGGTTGTAGAAACTAGAATTTTATTTTAACGTTCACCATATCTATGAATAGAAAAAGATTTCGTTTTCTAGATTGAAGTTAGAGGGACATGATTTAAACTGGTAGGAAATACATATGGAAAAAAATAGGATGGAGGGTCATCGACCATTAAATAGGTGGGAGGACTTCAAAACCCTCATTAAGTCCCAATTCTTCCTTATCAGTTATGTAGAGGACCAATGGATTTGATGGCACTACTTCAGGAATATGCAAGGATAGAGTGTACAATAGTACACCATTGAGTTCAAAAATATGTCCATCATGTTGGGTATCTCTCCCAAGAACCCCGGTGTACTCATGAAGTATCTAGGGGGTTTACATAGTTATCTATGAAATAAAATGATGTTATTCAATCCAAGGAAAGTGGATGACGCATGTGTATAGGCATAGTACTTGGAAAACATAGGCCTAAAGAAAGGGAAGACATATAGTACAAAGAAGAAAAATTACCCGAAAGCTTCGAAGGAGGGGAAGAAGAAGTGGAAAGGGGGAGAATATAAGAAGAAAACAAACACTAAACATCAGTGCAAATATTTCAGAAACCATTGCAACATTGATGGACACATTGAGGAAAAGTGTTGGAATCTACATTCAGAGATGAACCCAAAGAAATTAAAGAAGGATGGGAAGAAAAAGAACCTTCTAGCCATAGATTCGATAAATTAGGTTGAATGTATCTCTGGTGTGGATGGAAATATTTCCTGTACATCTATGAAAAAGGAGGTGAATCTGAGTAGCCTTCATCACATGTATATGAGGGATGCTATCTTCATGTGAATAGCCAACTAGCACTTCCTCATCAATGACAATAAATCCTTCATCATCAATGCACACAAAGTCAAATCAAAACTTTCACTGGCAATTTCCAATCAAGCTAAGAAGTTGATTAGTTCTAGCAAGACATATATTTTACTTTTTCTAAGAGAAAACAAGTCAAGTGAAGAGTCATTAAAAGTAAATACATCCCTGGAAGGGTGTACTAAAGAGTAGAAACATAAGTTGGGGGATCTGAAACAGGAATATAGAGGAGTTTTGTAGGAGCCTAAATGGATACCACCTAAGAGGGAAGTGGAGCATGAAATCCAATTATTTCTAGACTCCCCCTTGTTGAATATTGGGATATATAGAAAGTCCATTTTGTGAGAAAACAAAGTAAGAAGCAGTTGCAGTTGTTGTTAGAGAAAGGTGTAATTTGACCAAGCACCTCACCTGGTGGGCCACCAATCATAATTTTTCCCAAGAAGGATGGGACTTCTATAATGTGTATCGATTACAGGGAATTGAACAAGAATACACTGAAGAATCGATACCCTCTTCCCAATATCAATGATCTATTGGACCAAGTGCAACATGCCAACTATTTCATTAAGATGTATTTGAGACCATGATATCACTAGGTATGATTCAAAGAAGAAGATATCTAGAAGACTTCCTTCAAGACAAACTAAGGTTTGTATGAATGGTTGGTTATGCCATTCGATTTATAACATGTACCAACTACATTTATGAGACTAATTAATGATGTTTTATTCCCTTATCTAGATTCATTTGTTATTTTCTATTTCAATGATATATTGGTTTATAATGCTACCTAGTAATAACACATATAACATCTTATGAAGATGTTAGAGACCCTAAATAAGCACCAACTATTGGCCAATTGTTGGGTTTCTTCATGGTTGCACACATCCTTCTTAACATTAGGGGGTTAAGACCCAGGGTTCATCTCGAGTTGACCAACAAAACCCCCAAAGAATCAACGTATAAATCCTCATCCAAAGCTGAAGAAGGTCTCACCCGAGACGCTATGAGGATCACAAAAACCATTTGGTGTTGTTTCAGGGATGAAGAGATAGAAACACAAATATCCATCTAGGTTGACATTCATACATTCCATAGCTGGCAACTTACTATTATTAATAGACAAAAAAATACACACACATATCCAAATACCACATAAGAAACACATGATAGGATAGAATATCTACAACTTTATTATCATCCTTATTCCATCAAGCACAAACATACATTAAGAAAATCATATCTGAAAACAATAGAGTCTCATATTCCTTATATAATTCCCCATATTTACTATACATTGCGTCATGCACATTCTTTCACACATTTCACCTATGGTAGACTCAGATTACAATTGGATACATTTCAATTCTACCGATGCTCAAAGTGAGATCTTCAATAATGGATAACAAGAAATGACTCAATGGATCAACCGAGTAACTCTATGAATCAACAACCTTTTATTTCTCATCGTTGCTTCATTTTATATCCTTCTTAGCTCTAGAGATCTATCTCTCTCAGCTCTTCTCCACTCACTCTACTAACTAATAGTATTTCACACTTCTATCTCACGCCTACCTTCCACATAGCCTTCCTAGAATCAGAGAAATCTTAACTACCTTTCCAACTCATCTTCTGGCTACTCCACGTATCCTTGGGTTGATGGTAGTAATCATTTGGGGATATTTTTGAAGCATTATTTTCTTGATTCCAACATGCGTCTTATTGATTTCTTGTCTTCATTGATAGAACTAGAATTATCATGAAAATATCAAAATTGGATCTGACAAGTGCTTCTTGTTGATCATCATGCATCTTTGCATAAAAACTAGAATGTGTGAATGTGCTATATTAACCCAAAACGTTTGGTTCCAACAAGCCCCCCCCACTATTAATTGGCTCGTCCTCGATCCAATTTCCTCATGAGAATATTTTTACAACTCACTTGAGTAAGAGAAAATCATCATCATTGATAGATCAAAGCATCAAACCAAGTTGTGGTTGCATATAGGTTTGAGTAAGAGAAAATCATCTGTCTAGGTTGTAGTTTCAACCTGACATAGGTCCTGGAATGAGCCAATCATACCCCAAGGTAAGGAATGGTTGTGGATTTCATTTGACCATATGCTCGAGTCTTCCCCTTAGTTGGTGTCTATGGTGATGAATGAGGGATCTATTTAAATCACATCACCCATAAACCAACCGTCGAACTGAACTGAAGCTAATTTCTAGAACATCACCTAGTTACTCACGGACCTACAAGGAGAAACTCTCATAGAAGTTTTCCTTCAAGAGAGAGAATCATCCTCTTCTTATATTTTTTTTCTAGAAACATAAGAAAAAATATGGGGACCTCCTAGCTCAGTGGAATGGAGAGCCCACAACCTTGGACTCTTCCCTTCAACTAAGGTGCTTATCCATGGAAGTATGCAGACCAAACTCAAGTTGAGAGAGTTGGAGCATTGCCACATATTCGAAGTATATTTAATAGAACTATGGTGTCTAGGGTTATGTTTTGGTGGAAAATAAGAGAGTAGGAACTATGCCTATCAACTGATGATGAAGTGTCAATCTTCGGGAGAAATGGATTATGGGTTATTGAGATACTTGGTCAGACTAGGAATGGAACATAACAAAATCTAAGTTAATTTGGGCCATGAAAGGGGACATGAATTAGTGGAAAGTGGAAATATAACAGAGAGTAGGGAGAATTCAGGGGCATGGGCGATGGGCGGGAGAGAGAGAGAATGGGAAGTGGAGAATTTATCCAATGACTGCATGGGTGGAAGAGGATGTATATAGAGTGGAAAAGTGAGTGGAGGTGGAATTCAAAGGAAGATAATGAACTAACCAATGGACTGACTAGAGAATGCTAGTGGAGTTCTGACGAAGCCCCATAAGTCAAGAGACAGTGGTTCAAATCCACCAAAATGGTGATGTGCCTTTTGGAATGTGGCATCATTGATACATACATGCTAAGGATATGAGTGATCTATCCGATTTGGATTTATTGAACCTTCAGGTTAATTTAATGGTAGGTAGTTCAGTCCATTCCAATGTGAATCCCCTGCTAGAGACAATACTTTATATGGAGGCCATATTTTCGACCTGAATTGGAAATCTTGGGAATCTACAAAAGTGTCAATCTAGATAATCCTCTTGTGTGATCACTGATGGGAGTGTATGTGATTCTGCCAAAAAGGAAAATTATTCCAAATATATATTATTATAGTCTTTTTACATCCAGCACTAACCCTACTCTATCGAACTTTAGGGCGGGAAACAAGATCTAAGTGATGAATGACCCCCGTGAGACGTAGTACACCTTCAACTTGGTGCCATTAATAATTCCCTTGAGTGGTTGTCCCTTTAATGTAGTAAGCTTGGTAGTACATACTTCATTGATGTAGAATAAGTAGAAAGGACCCAACCAACACATATGTAACTTTCCTGGGTGTTGTAAATATTTAATGTCCTATAACAAGAATAAAGAGCAAGGTTGGAGAAGTTTTTGGAAAATGTTGTGATCATGCCATACATTTTGTCTTTGATTTTCAAACTACCTGGATGAAACTCACCATCATATGGTCCTCTTATAGCTCCATAATTTCATCTAACCATTGTTGAAGGGATTTCTCATCTGTCATTTGATTTTCTAGAGAAACCCAAGGTTGGGTACTAGAAATTAAAGAGGCATAACCACTTCTTTATCATAGACCAATATGAATAGTGTGTGCTTCGTTAGCCTCTTAAAAAAGGTTTGATATACCCATAATATTGTAGGGATGCGCTCGTCGTTGATCCTAATCGTCATGTTCCACATTACAAATTTTGGTTAAAGCATGTTCTAAAATCTATCAAAAGATTCAACCGTACCATTAACTTGAGGATGATAAGGAGTGATATTTTGGTGGTGGATAATGAACTAAAGAGTGAGCTTTTGAATTGTATCATTCGTAAAATGAAATCTCTGATTGATGCAGACCCCCCTTCTCTCCTCAGGCTGCTCAAACTCCTATTCAAGGATCTTCTATTCTCGAAGCTGAATTTTCTCTCTGAAACTTTAATGGTCTCACTAGTGATTTAGAAAAGTCCCTTCCAGTCTCCTGGTGTAGGTTATATGGCACCCACAACCTTTCCTTTCGTGTTGTTGAACTACTAGTTCCAGGTGGTAGCTCCTCTTCCATTATCTCTTTCACGTATGTGACCTAAGGCCATTACCTAGTGTAAACACGTGATTGCGGGTGTAGACTAAAGTGTTTTGAGGCCACATCACTTTTCTCCCCACAATTCACCTCTATCTGCCATGTCTCCCTTTTCCAATACAGTGGTTTCAATTGTGTCCCGCTCTCAAATTTTTAAAGTCTGAGCACTTTCTCTCCTCGTAATGCATCTTGAACATTGATCTTGTGATCTTAGGTGGGACCTCTCGATCAAAACTTCAAATCTTCTCCTTTTGGATTTTTCAACTCTCAAACCATCCTTTCTCCACAATGACAAATCTCCCACCATGTGTCCTCCTCAAATCGACACCTCTAACCATTTCGTGATTTCAGGACTTTGAAAATCTAAAAAATATCAAACTTTACCTTTCTCCAATTTCTTTTATCTGAAGCTTGTGATCCACTGATGCATGTCTCCCACAGATTGACTACTGTGATTCTTTCGAGTCTTCGGGCTTCGGAAATATCAACTCTTAACTTTCTCTTTCTCTCGAAGTGCGCAAATTTCTACCATGCGTCCCTCGGTATCTAATGGTACAGACTCACTTCAGACTTCAAGTTTCAGGAATCTCAAATATCAACTGAAACCCAAAATATTTTATCTGATGTTCATGATCTGTCGCCACATGTCCTTCTAGATATGACTGTTATCACTGAAATTTCGTCCGCACGTGGCGACAAGAACTCCACATCGTCAAAACAGGACTGGAGTCATTCATGGCACAGGATTAATGCCACAACATTGCAAAAGGGTAAAAAAACTATATAAAATGACCAAAAATTTGAAGGGCGCTTTACAGCATCTGGGTGCGCGCGCGTATGCATGTAACAACATCGTACAAAGCACGCATATGTGCACAAGGCGCGGTTGTTGGTCAAAAAACCCGCGCGCCTGCTAAATGATGCATTTATTGAAATTGGTCGGCCTCCCAACCACTAATGGATCATCTCCCAAGTCGATTTGACACCAAATCCGAGCTCAATCCTCATGGTGGGCTGGTCGAAGACCTAATTGAGCCCTAAAGAGCCCCTTTTCACATTCAAAAGAGGTTACATAATAACCCAATGCTTGGCTATAAAAAGCCATGAATGACCACCATTTTCTCAAGGAATTCTTTGTATTGTTATGCTGCTGAGATTGTTGAGGACTCATTCTTTGGAAATACACATCACAAGCTGCATTTCATAGAGCTATTCACCCCTCACTTGAGTGAATAATCTTGGAGTTCTTTCACCCACATTTTTCATCTTTTCATTGTAAGGAGAGCAAGCTTTGAGGGCCTCAAGAGCCTTCCATTAGAGAAAGAAGGGACCCAAGTCCCCTTTCTTCTTTGTGCCTTTGGATTTCATCAACAGATCAACTTATACATTGGTGATATTGGTCCATTTGTCTCTATTTTTCATTTTCTCATATGCTTTTAGTTTTTATTTGTTTTAGTTTAATTTTTGTTTATAACTTTGTTGTTTTTCTTTCTAACCTTTTACTTCACAGCTGTCATGCCTAGCAGAGCCCAACTGGGCATGTAAGCACTCTTAATTTGCTCACCTAGTGACAAATTGGGTGCAAACAGATTGGTGACTGTACTGGGGAGAAGGTATCAATTCCTCCCTCATTTGGGCTTTATTTGCTTTCCTTTTGATTTCATTAAGTTGAAGGTTCACAAACCGGCCTCTGTCGACCTGCTTACCAGTCAATTCACCAGAAATTGGAGAGAAATCCATCCGGATTTTTCTTCTCGGACTTTTGACACAGGCGCGCGGGTATTCCACCCCACAGGCGTGCGTCGGGCGCATAGGCGCTTTGATTTTCAGTTATGTTAGTGCACAGGCGCCATATGCGCATCTGTCCACACAGTAGGCCGCGCATTTGAACTAGAATTTGCATTGTAAGCTCTTGGGTGTGGGGAAAAAGCATTTTTCCTTGTTAAGAATGATGATATGCATGCTCTAAACACTGCACCACTTAGACCCCTCAACTTATAAAGGGGATAATCAAGCAAACATAGGCACTTAGGTGGATAAAAATCATTTTCCCTTATTTTTCTTTTTGGCCACATGGATGGCTTTCTTTGGTTTATAAATCTAAGTTGAACATCAATTCTAATCACATCTAAACTCACATTTGGGACCAGAAATTGCAAGTAACAATCATGAGTATGCTCTTCTCTTGCACCATCAAGCGATCTTGAGAACCAGAAAAGGATTGCGAAAACGATCTCATCTCCCTTAAACAAAAATTTCAAAACTTTTAGGAGAGGACAATGACTCTTTTGAGACCCCTCTTAGTTTCATTTTCTCAAACACATTCTTGTAACGGGCCCATACATGCCCACATGTCAACAAAGCTAGAATAGTGTTTGATTTTCTGCTTTCTTAGATAAAAAAACTAGGAGAGTTTAAAAGTTTGTAATCGGCCCACACATGCCCACATGTTCAATCTAGGCTAGTTTCATGCTTTTCTAGATTAACTCACAC
>CBVK0100527917.1:0-11746 GCA_900067695.1 Picea abies | reverse complement strand
TCTCACGGATGCGAGTAGCAGCCACATCTCTTCTCAGAGATAAGCTACCAACGCCTTAGCTAGTTTATTTACATTCTGTTTGTAAGCATATTTCAGTCATTTGTTATTAATGAAATGAAGCCTTATTTCCGCTGCATCTCTGCGTTTATGTGTATTTTTGTATTTCATTGTGTTCCTACATAAATCCAGATCAAGACACATTTGAAACTTGAGATTTTTGAAGTGTGGAGAACCAAATGGCTGGAGAGAATCTGGACCGTTAGATCCAGGAGGATACATGTCAGTGGGTCATGAGAACCAGAGGAAGGAAAAAGGTGAAAGGTTGAAATACCCGAAGCTTGAATAGTTGAAGATCCAAGAGCCGTCGATTTGCATGGGGACACTTTTCAACAGATTGTGAACTCCGGGTAAACTATAGTGGGGTTTCAGTTGAGATCTGAGATTGTCGAAACTTGAAGATCTGAAGTAAATCTAGACCGCCAGATCTAAGGGAGACGTGGTGTGAATCCGTGAACTCCGAATAAAGTACTGAAGTGATTCAGAGCCATGGGATTTAAGAAATACATGGCATGAATCCATGTACTCTAGGTAAAGACCCGAAGTATTCCTTGACCATCAGATTAAGTGGACATGCGTCATTGGATTATAGCCTTCAGAGAAAAGGCATTGGGAATAAGGGTGAAGTTTGAGATTTGATATCTCAAAAGTCCGAAGACACAAAGGAGATCTCGACCGTCGATCGAGAAGGGGGCCACATGACCGTTGAGTTGAGTTGAAAGGTCAAACACCTGAAGCGGAATTAGGACCATTGATTTATTAGGGAAGGTGTCTACAGATCGTTAGCTCTGGGAGGTTGAAGTACAGAGGAAAGTGAGGTTTGAGATTTCAAATGTCTGAATTCCGGAATCGTGAAGAGATCCCGACCGTTGATCAAAAAGAGGAATATCTGGTCCATAGACTTGAAAAGTGCATATCTTAACTGTCAGTTCAGACAGTATCATCAAGATCATGAGATCAACGATTCCATAGAATTGCAAGGATAGGATTTGCGTGGACTTTAAAAGATTAAGGGTGGGCCAAAATCCATACCATGGTTTCTCCAAGAGGACATGTGGAGGTTCGAGGAGAATTGTAAGTCGAAAAGCAGTTTGATCCCAAACCGCTATTGGTCACACCCGCAATCGTGTGGTCATAAGAAGGCACCGCCCAAGGTCATATCAAGAGGGGGCTTATAAGAAAAATAAATAACGCTCAGTACTCTGAGATTTCCATAGCAGAGCGAAAGAGAAGGTTGTGGGTTCTATCAGACCTACACCAAGGAGTCAAAATGGCCTGTGTTTAGATATAGAAGGGAACCATTACAATTCTAGAGAGTCGCTTGACTCAAGAACCGAAGATCCTTGACCGGTAGGTCATGTAGCCCCACAGGTGAGTAGGGGGGGCTCCATCAGGTGGTATCAGAGATGATATTGAGTTTTTTTGTAGACAACAAACAAAAGGAGAAAGGAGGTAAGTTGGTATCAATTGTGGTATCAATAAATTTTAGTTGACGCAATGGAATCATGCCACCTAGAAGGCATAGAGCGAATGAAGAAATGGAAGAAAAAATGAGGAAAACTTGAATGAGACTAGATGCCATGGAAACAATGTAGAGAATAGCACTAGACGTTGGAGATATCAGTGAATCTGAGAGAGAAGAGATAGAAGTCAAAGAAAATGTAGCAGAGGATGTTTCACAAGATCACTTAATAAAAGTTGTTTCAAAGATAGGAGCCAGAGCAAGAATAGAGGTACCAATGTATGAAGGCAATTTGGCAGTTGAAGAATTGTTGGATTGGGTCCATGCTATGGACAAGTACTTCAATTATGAATATATCAAAGAAGACAAGATGGTGAAGCATGCAGTGACAAGACTAAAGGGTCATGCAGTGCTATGGTGGGATGAACTGCAAGCTGAATGCAGGAGAAATGGTAAGCAGAAAATTAAAAGTTGAGATAGTATGGTAGCCAAGTTGAAAGCCCAATTTATCTTAAAGGATTACCAAATCAATATGTTTAGGAGATTGTAGAAACTGAGACAGAAGAGATTATCAGTGAAGGAGTACACTGAGGAATTTTACAGAATGAACATCAGGGTTGGACAGAAATAAAATGAGGATGAGAAGATGGCCAGATATATCAATGGGTTGAGATATGAATTACAAGAGGAAATCAGCATGATGTCGTTTAGTACAGTAGAGGATGCTTATCAAGAAACCTTTAAAGATGAATATAAATTGACCAGGAATCAAAGCCAACGAAGCAGAGGAGGAAATTCAAGCAGAGGGAAGGGAACCAACAGAGAAAAGTTCCAGAAGTCGAAGCATGAAGCTGACAAACAACATAGTCATCATGAGAAAGGTGGAAGTTATAGAGAAGGACAACATGGAGGAAGAATCTATTTTTCTAGAGGAAGAGGAACAGGAAGAGCCAGAGGAGGTGTAGTTAGATGTTATACCTTTGGAAAGCAAGGGCACAAGTCTTGGGAATGTCTCGAGAGAAAGAATGAAGGAGGAGGTGAAGCACACGTTGTTGAAGCACAACAACATGTGGAAGAATAAGAAGAAGAAGGAGGAAATAAACTCATGATGAGGAAGATTATTCTTAAACTAGAGAAGGAGATGGAGGAACCAATTCAGGGAACAGGTCTATTCAAAACTTTTTGCAAGACGAAAGACATAATTTGAAAAGTGATCATAGACAGTGGGAGCACTGGAAATATAGTATCCACAGAGATGGTGGAGAAACTAGAACTGAAGACTAATGCACATCCAAACCCATACAAGGTATCATGGTTGCAGAAAGGACATCAAGTAATGGTAAGTCAACAATGCCAAGTTGAATTTAAAATAGGAGGTTATAAGGATGAAATATTATGTGATGTAATTCCTATGTATGTCTGTCATATTTAATTGGGGAGACCATGGCAGTTTGATAGAAAAGTTATTCATGATGGAAGAAACATACTTATACCCTAGAAAAGAATGGTAGGAGACATATGTTGTTACCAATATAATACAAAGGGAAAAAGAGGGAAGCTAGTTCAAGTATACTTCTCATGAGTGGGAAGGAAATATTGAATGAAATGAAGAAGGAAAAAGAAATGTAGTTTGTTGTAGTGAGCAAACCTAGAGTTATCCTAACAAATACTTATGTGGAAGATTTGTTTGAATAAATCTAGGAACTGTTAGAAAACTTTGCTGACATAGTAGTGGATGAGTTACCTCACTCATTGCCACCCACTAGGAGTATAAGCCATCA
This sequence comes from Picea abies, assembly GCA_900067695.1. Classification (NCBI taxonomy): domain Eukaryota; kingdom Viridiplantae; phylum Streptophyta; class Pinopsida; order Pinales; family Pinaceae; genus Picea; species Picea abies. Next base: position 8,446 of record CBVK0100527917.1, on the reverse strand, counting down.
TATTGACCTTATTCCAGGAGCTAGTTTACCAAATGAATCATCTTATAGGTTGACACCTAGAGAGAATGAGGAAGTCAAAAATCAAGTCCAAGAGTTTTTGGATAAAGGTTTAGTCAGGGAAATCCTAAGCCCATGCATAGTACCGACTGTGTTAAGTACAAATAAGGATGGAGGATGGATAATGTGTACAGATTCTCGAGCCATCAACAAGATAACCATTAGGTATAGATTTCCTTTACCGAGGATGGATGATTTGATGGACTGTTTGAGTGGATCGATCTATTTTTCCAAGATAGACTTGAATAGTGGATATCATCAAATAAGAATAAGAGAGGGAGATGAATGGAAAACAACATTTAATACAAATGAAGGATTGTTTGAATGGATGGTCATGCCATTTGGGTTGACAAATGCACCAAGCACATTTATGAGATTGATGAATGAAGTATTGAAAGACTTCATAGGAAAAGTTGTCATAATATATCTGGATGACATACTAATCTCCAGTAAGACAAAGGGAGAACACTTAATGCATCCAACATCAATGACGGAAAAGTTGCAGCAAGAAAAATTTCTGATAAATATGAAGAAAAGTTATTTTATGAAGAAGGAACTCATATATTTGGGTTTTGTGATTTCCTCAAATGAATTGAAGATGGATCCAGAAAAGGTGAGAGCAATAAAAGAATGGTCATCGCCAAACAACATATTTGAGGTAAGATTTTTTCATGGGTTAGCGATTTTTAATAGAAATTTTATCAGAAATTTCAGTGGTATATGTGCACCCATGCTCGACATTGTGAAGAAGAAACACAAGTCTTTTAACTGGACGGAGGAAGCTGAAAAAAGTTTCAAGGTGTTGAAAGAGAAAATCACAGAACAACCAATTCTGGTCTTTCCATATTTTGGAAAAACATTTCAAGTGAGATGTGATGCAAGTGGATTAGCTATTGGAGCAGTCTTGAGTCAGGATAATAGGTCAGTTGTTTATTTCAGTGAGAATTCGAATGACACAAAGAAGAATTATTCCACATATGACAAAGAATTTTATGCAGTGATTCAAGCTTTGAAGAAGTGGAGACACTATCTAATTCCTAAATAATTTGTCTTGTACAGTGATAATCAAGCTTTGCAATTTATTATTAAGCAAGAAAAGTTGAATCAAAGACATGCAAAATGGGTAGAATTTATGCAAAATTTTACTTTTTTTATTAAACATATTGTTGGAACTGCTAACAAAGTTGCAGATGATTTGAGAAGAAGGAGTTTGATTGTACAGGAATTCCAAGTGGAGACCTTAGGGTTTGTACACCTCAAGGAAATGTATCAAGAAGATTAATATTTTAAGGAAGCTTATGAGGCATGCAAGAATCCTTTGCTGAGATATAGAAGCCCATGGACCAAATATTTGATCCATGATGGATTATTGTTCAACAGAAGCCAACTGTGCATACTGAAATGCTCAATGAGAGATAATGTTTTGAAAGAGAAACACAATGGAGGTTTAGCTAGACATTTTGGTCATGATAAGAAATTTGCACAACTGAGCAATTCGTATTATTGGCCGAGAAGAAGTGAAAAATTTTGTGAACAAATGACGAATTTGTCAATATGAAAAAGGAAGACAACATAATACTGGTTTATATCAGCCATTAGCAATTCCAGAAAGGTCGTGGGATGCAATAAATATGGATTTTGTTTTGGGATTTCCTAGAAGTCAAAAAGGGAGTGATTCCATATTTTTTGTGGTGGACAGATTTTCAAAAATGGCACATTTCATACCATGCCAGAAGAAAAACGATGCTACACACATAACCAATTTGTTTTTCAGAGTAGTGAGACTACATGGATTGCCTAGGAGCATAGTCTCAGACAGGGACACCAAATTTGTAGGACCCTTTTGGAGGACTCTATGGAAGAGGCTGGGGACAAACTTGTCCTTTAGTTCAACATATCACCCTCAGACAGATGGAAATACCGAAGTAGTAAATAGGAGTCTGGGAAACTTGTTGAGAAGTTTAGTCACTTAGAAATGTCGTCAATGGGATCAGATTCTGGCACAAGAAGAATTTTCATTTAACAATTTAGTGAACAAGAGCACCAGAAAAAGTCCATTTGAAATTGTTTATGGTATACAACCAAGAGGGATTATAGAGTTGATAGATCCGAATCAAGATGAATTCAGAAGTGTTGGAGCAGAGCATTTTGTAACAGAAATGCAGAAACTCCATGACAAAGTCAGAGAACAACTATAGGACAACAACCAGAAATACAAGAGCAGAGTTTATCAGAAGAGGAGAGAAGTTCAATTTGAGGTTGGAGATGAAGTTTTAGCTCATTTTGGAAAAGAAAGTTTTCCAAGGGGAATGTATAGAAAGATGAAGATGAAGAAGATAGGACCATGCAGGATTCTCAGAAAATTCACATCCAATGCTTATGAAATTGAGTTGTTAGATAATATTGGGATATCGACGATATTCAATGTTGTAGACCTGCATCCTTACAGGAGAGATGAGGCAGGAGAATCATATGATCATAAAGAAGTTTAATGGGAAGAACAATTTCCCACGATAGAAAAACCTCAGATGGAGAAAATCATTGAACAGAGAGATGGAAACAAGACTAGGAGGAAGGCATATCCTAAATATTTAGTAAAGTGGAAAGATCATCCAATGGTAGATGCAAGTTGGGTCACAAAACCTGATATTTTGAAGCATGGAAAGACAATGTAGGAGCTCATGGACATGAGTCCATGAAAATTTTAACCAAAGGAGTATGATGCAGAAGCATCGCCTTCAAAGTCAAAACGCAAGCGTGGAGGAAAAGGAATGACATCTCAGCATGACAGAGTTTCAAATCAGAAACTAACTCAGAATTAAATCAAGTTGTTGAGATATTTTTGAAAGAAACATTTTTAAATATGTCATGTTTGTAAAGTCGTGAAGGACTGTAGAGGGTTGCATATATTGAGTGTTGACTCTTATCTGGCAATAACTGTTAGTTATTGTAATAGGACAGAGTAGGTAACCACTAAGAGTACTTTGATAGTATAGGTTACAGACAGGACGACAAGAGCTCATGGAGTCGATCCTTAGATATTTTGTTGTTGTTGTATTGTAAAAGTATTGTGAGATTATGAGATTAGGAGATGAGGAGATAAAGATCAGAAATATCAGTAGAACAAAATAGAGTAGAAGAAAGACTATGTAATTTGTTTTCATGAATGAATAGAATAGACAGAATTGTCCCAAATCCTTGGACTGTGTTCATTTGATGTATGAATGAATGAATGTTATATTCTGTGTATGTGATTTATTTCATTTTCATTCATGTGTGATTGTTTGATAAGTTGATAGTATGAGTTTGTGACGAAACTGGATAAGTTTCAATTGTTTCTCTTTTGAAACTCGTATGTAAGGTGTGCATCTCGAATGCAAGGAGTCTTTCGATTGAGTATCGGATTGAATCAGAGGAGTTTAGAGAAAACAAAGGAAACTTAGACCAGGTGCAAGGAGTGTACAACATCAATAAGTGACCAAGTGTCGAAGAACCAGAACAGAGGAACGCCAGGTGAGTGAGAAGAACTTATTTTCAAGAAATCCTTCTATCTGAGTTATCGAAATCCCGAGAATGAGAGTGTGTGGGAAGTCAGAATCCTTCAAGGATAAAGATCAGAAAAGATAACACTTTTCAGAAGTGTTGACAAGTTTCAAGAGTCAGACTCGTAGGAGGAGAAAAGGTTAGAAACCTTTGAATACTGAGAGATCTTCCAAGTCAAAAGAAATCAGAAGCTCAGGAGGAGGAGAGATAGTGGTCGTTGGATCACTGTGAAAAATATCAACAGCCATTTGATTAGATTAAAGTGCATGAGCCTTATCTCTTCACACATTCAACAGAGAGATCTCATCAAGGTTTGATACTTGAGGTTTCTGAAGCCTGAAGAGTTGGAAAGTCGAAGTAGAATCTCAGTCGTTCGATTAGAAGGAACATATATGAGTTGTCAGATTGTTTGAGGTAAGATTCAAGTGTCGGATCACCCAGGGAGAATATGATCCATCAGATATCATGAGTCCAGGAGGAGACAAGTTTAAAACTTGAGATTTCTGAAGTGTGGAGAACCGAAGGTCCAGAGCGAATATGGACTGTTAGATCCAGGAGGATATGTGTCAGCGGGTGGTGAGATCCAGAGGAAGGAAAAAGGTGAAAGGTTGAAATACTCGAAACCTGAATAGCCGAAGAGTCGAGAGTCATTTATATGCACGAGGAAACTTGTCAATAGATCACGAGCTCTAGGTAAACTATAGTGGGGTTTCAGTTGATATTTAAGATTGTCGAAACCCAAATATCTGAAGTAAATCTAGACCTCCAGATCTAAGGGAGACATGGTGTGAATCCATGAACTCCGAGTAAATTCCTGAAGTGATTCAGAGCCATGGGATTCAATAAAGACGTGGTATAAATCCATTTACTCTGGGTAAAGACCCGAAGTAATCCTTGACCATCAGATTAAGTGGACACGCGTCAGTGGATTATAGCCTTCGGAGAAAAGGCATTGGGAAGAAGGGTGAAGTTTGAGATTTGAGATATCAGAAGCTCGAAGACCCAAAGGAGATCTCAATCGTCGATTGAGAAGGGGGCCACAGGACCATTGATCTGAGTTGAAAGGTCAAACACCTGAAGTGGAATTAGGATCGTTGATTGATCAGGACAGGTGTCTATATATCGTAGGAGGTTTAAGTACGGAGGAAAGCGAGGTTTGAGATTTCAAATGTCTGATGTCCATAATCACGAAGAGATCTCGTTGATTGATAAAAAAAGAGGCAGATTTGGTCCATAGACTTGAAAAGTGCAGATATGAACCATTAGTTTAGATAGTATCATCAAGATCGTGAGATCAAAGATCTTGTAGCATTGCAAGGACAGGATTTTTGCGGACTTTAAAACATTAAGGGTGGGTTGCAACCCATACGCTAGTTTCTCCAAGAGGACATGTGGAGGTTCGAGGAGAATTGCGGGCTGAAAAGAAGTTTGATCCCAAACCTCTATTGGTCATGCCCGTAATCACGTCGTCACAAGAAGGCACTGCGCAAGGTCATATCAAGAGGGGGCTTATCATAAAAAGAGCTAACGCTCAGTACTTTGAGATTTCACAGCAGAGCGAAAGAGAAGGTTGTGGGTGCTATCAGACTTGCACCAAGGAGCCAAAAGGGTCTGTGTTTAGATACAGACGGTAACCATTAGGGTTCCAGAGAGTCACTTGACTCAAGAATCAAAGATCCTTAACCGGTATCTCGTGTATCCCTATGGGCGCGTGGGGGGGGCTACATCACTAAGATTGATAATATATCATAACATGTAATCACACCAATTATATATCAATGAATACATGAACTCACATAAAAAATCAATTAGAGGGAAACATCCATCATATATTCTATTAATAAAGTAAGAAATATCACAACTTATAGGTGTAAACTGAAGAGATGTCCTTCTTCCAAGATCCTTGCCCAAGTTTTTCCACCAAAATGCCAGAGTAACCTTGATAGTTATTTCTCCCCCCTTTCCCATGGAAATGGATTGGTTCTTATAGGGATTTAAGGATAAATCTGTATGGTTAATAAGATAAGATCTTCGAGCTCATAATGGAATCCTTCTCAAGACTAAACCTTAAGAAATCAGAGGAAGGTCTCATCCATCGCAACCAATTCCAAAAAAGGGAGCTTCTAAAACCAGTCGCTACCTAAGAACATAGATAGAGTGAACCAATCGTGATTTGGAAGTCTATAAAGGGCGACCAACCCTTTCGGTCGCAGGCTTGAGAAAGGACATGTGCGACCGAAGGGAAATTAGGCTAGAAACTCATGTAGAAAATGATGAAAGTGATTGAATTGAGTAGGTGACCTCTAGGAGATGATGTCCCAAGAGTTAGGGGGTTAATAACGCTATAATAGATGAACCTGAAAGAATGAGGTCAGAAGAGGTGTCTGATGGCCAAAATACTTTACCAATAAAAGGCTCAGAGCTATGGGAAAAGAAGCTTGGAGACGAGCATCACCAGTCCTGCAGAAAAAGATCCCCGAGGTAGGAATTCCCATGCTCGGTAAGACAGATGAGAACATAGTCATCATAAATACACTACAGATCTATGCATGACGCAAGTGATGGCCACAAAAAATACACCGAGGATCCTTCAAGAAGAAAACATGACTTGATCATGGCCATGAAAGTATAAACTGCGGATGCATGAAAGACTCAAGTGAAATCATAGCCACGACCAAGTACAAATGTGGATCTATGTGACGTTACACAAAGTTACGATATGGCTTAATAACTGAGAAATCAGTGAAGTGATCATAAATATTCTCCATCGCATCTTGGGAAAGAATATCATTTGAAAATATGGTGATCTTCCCCAAGGTATTCGTCCGTAATCCAAATGGTATGAATCCATGACATGAGAATAAATGAGATGAATTCGAGCATGGTAGAAGTCATCTAATTACCGATCATTAATGTATACCGTTAAAAAACATGAGGGAGTCCACCGATGATGATGATGATGGAACCCAAGATACCGAGTACAATCTATGAAGTGTGAATACATGAATTTATGTTGAACACATGTAGATTCATTCGATAGGAGTCAATGATGTAAACCCACTGTTGAAATGAAAGGAGACCTACCACTGATGTCTACAAGTCTGACGGTACTAAAGGGTTTCTATATTTCAATATTGTATAATGAGTTGTAATCAACAGGGTGAAATCCGTCGAATAAGAACCTTGATGTATCCCCCATAAATCGACCCAAAATAGGTAAAGATAGATGGTGTGAGAGTGATAATAATGGAGCACGACTGAAAGAAGGATGATTGAGATAAAAAAGAATAAAGGAATGGAAGGTGGTTGACATAGGTAGAACTTCCCTTGAACAAGTATGCATGACAAATGACTTGACTCAACAACATTAACTTAGATGAATACCATAATAATTGTTCATCGACTTTTGTAAGAAAATTCCCTTGCGGACAAGTGAATTCCCTCTTAGATCTCAGACCCCTATGACCAAGATAGAAAAGTGCTAACTTTGAACACTGAATTTCCTTTAAACATAGCTAAGCTAGTCAATAGAGAAGAGGAAGAAAGTATGAGTACCTTTTTTCGATGTTTGTCCTCGCTCGGTCCAATTGAACTTGATATCCAAGTCCTTTAGCGAGTCATGCAATCCAATAAACAATGGAGGCAAAGAATACTTCCTATTCTACCATGATTAGTTTAAAGCTAGATTTATCCAAAAGACAAGCTCATGCAAATGTACAAAATCTTGAAGGAAACAACCCAAGCACATGTATTAATGAGAAAAAAATAAGGTTCTTACAAAGTATAGATGCAGATGTAGTAGCCTCACCAAGTTCTCCTTTTCCAACCCCTTGCTCGAACGATCCACAATCAAAATGGCAATACTTTTCACTAATTATTCTCCTCCTTTCACCATGAGGATGCCTCCTTATATAGGATTTAAGAGGCTTAACCACCATAGATATTCTTGGGATAAGTTGAAGATATTACTCCATCATTTGTGGAACTCCCCTTAGATCCAGCCTTGGACTTGGATTCAAGCCAAACTGACTTGGATATTTCTCAGCTGTCTTTAGAGATAAGGGGATTTTTCCCCAAGATTTTCTCAACATCTCAATGCTCCCTCAAAGTGGGCCACAGAGCATTGTAGCGCTCCCTGCTAAGAGGGAAAGGAGCGCTAGCACACCTTGCAAGTGGGCATGGGAACGTTGATCTCCAAAAACACTTTTATGATGGTAATTTCTCAAGGTAAAAGTTTGTACTCTTCGCCAAATGACATATTTCCTTATTTTAACTAGTCTTAGAGGATATCTCAAGTGTTCTTATGATGTCGTCCATGATGCGACACATGTGAGATGACAGTATGATTTTTGTGACACTTGTGACACAAGAGAGACAACAATATGATTTATGCGACACTTACGACACTTGTGACAAAGGTGCGACACTTGCGATAATGATAATGAGACGTCATCGAAGTGAGTAATTTTGACCTGTAACAGATTCCCACCCAAAGTGTGAGGTTAGAAGATGGAAACTAATGACTTAAGTACTTTGTAGACTTTTCGAAGCAAGGGTATGGACTTAGAGAACCTGGTAGAAGCTGCAAAAAACCATCAGAAAAATGTTATGACATGTTTCAAACCCAAGACATGCATACCTATGCTAGAGTGAAAATAATTTCAAGGTATGGCTGCCATAAAATACACTGAGGATCCATAATCATATTGACTAAAGGGTATAGCCACCAAAGATACAACATGGATCTATACTTCCATCACATGAACTGATCATAGCCAAGAGAATTACACAATGGATCTACAAGATGACAAAAAATAGCCACAAACCAATACAAAGTGGATCTATG